>PPHD01014755.1:0-16502 GCA_002909625.1 Bambusicola thoracicus | reverse complement strand
AAAAAAAGAAGCAGAGAATGGTGAATGGACAGGAGCACTTTTAAATGATTTTGAAATCATTTAAAATATTCTTAAGAAAAGAGAAGATAAATTACTGTCAAATCCCAAACTTGTTCTCATTTGTTTCACAGAAAAGTCTAAAGCATTTCTCACTATTATTTAGGAGGTAATATCTGTTACACATGACCATTAGTAGCAGTCCAGATCCAATTTCCAGTAGTTAAGGGCATCTGGAAGTGGTGTTTTTTTTTTTTTTTTTTTTTTTTTTTGACGTTTTGTTGTTGTTGTTGTTTGTTTGTTTTGCAACACTGTGAGGAAGTTCATCAGAGCCTCACAACTTTGGTTTGAAAACAACAAATGTCATTTGTACCTTCTATGAAGGTCTGAATACTTACTGACAGTGATTCTGACCAAGTAGCAACAGCTGACACAGTGTGAAGAGAGAAATTTTGTTTTATTTAAAGCGCTTTGCTGCAAGGGGATGCTAATTACTTTGTTAGTGTACGAATGAGAACCAGGATTTCAAAACCTACCATCTGGATTTAGAGCTGCCGCAGTCAACTATAGGAAATTTGCAGCTTGGAAAATGGCAGTGGAGAAAGGTCACTAGTAACTATTGTGAGCATGAGAATTGAAGGAGTTTTAGAGGGATGAAAGAAGAATAATTATCACTGAAAATCTTTCTCCTCCCCTCTGCCATTTTACTAATCACTTAGAGTCATCTCTCATACTAGTTCCTTCACATGTGGCTTTTTTCTAAATTTGTACTGTCATTCTTTCCTGGATCTGCATGAGCCTGGCAAGAGATCTGTTTTTATAAATATACAGTTTAATGTAAGTATACCTAAGATGCAACTAATACTTGCTCAAGTTATGAGCTTGAATAACTTATCTGCATGTGTTCTCTGGATTGACTATCAAGAGCTCGGCAGGGAGCTAGAATGAAACTCCTAGTTTTACTGAGCATGTTCCACATGCTTAGAACTTCTAGACATCAGGCATCTGCATCCCTGCAGAGAGATACTGTATGCTGTAATTTAGTGTTAAAAGACTAAGTATGGTTTTCAAGGTAGTTCTTAATGATGGAAGCAAATGGAAGTCACATAATGACATACAGCTGTAATATATTTTCTAGAGAGAAGAGGTAAGGGATATGAGACAGGACTAAGTCAGACAATACAGGTGCAGATAGAAGAGGTTGTGTAGTGGAGTATATTGTCCTTCATACTCCAGGAAGTGTGAACAGTAAGAAAAAAAGAATGGAAGATATTACAATGTTAACAGTGAAACACACACTTTTGCAGGCCACAAAAGCAACAGTAGCTCTGTGTTCTCTGATTTTTGGTAATCAACTTTGCGATGTTCGTATTCTTTTCACATAGGAATTTAAAATTTTCATTGTTTCTTCAGTGTTGGCATGCACGAGTTTTTGTGTACCCTGATATCTTTAATAAGTAGCTTGCAGAGTGACTAATTATTTATACTTAAGGAGTCTTTCTACTCTATCAAAATTACTTCAGAAATCTAATCTTCAATTTTTATACTCCATAATCTTTGTTCAAAACAATGCTAACGAAGTTGAGTTGCAAACCTTTTAATAGCTGCTAAAGTAAAAATAGTCACAAGTCTTTAGGCTATAGTGCTGAAAACAGCTTCTTTTGTTCCCATAACAGCAGTTAAACCAGCATTGGTAAGTGCATTATTTGCCAGTAACCATAACCAGGTGCTTAATCAAGCGTTCCATTTATTAAGAGCCTTTAATTGCTTTGGTTCAGAAGCATCCTTCACTCTGATGTAAGATTACTTACACCATCAGTTCCAGGGGTGCTGAAACATCACTTTTGTACAACAGAACATCAGTTTTCCTTGTTGTATTTTAGCTATACAAAAGGGCGAAAAGAATCAGTCTTCAGTAACTGGTGAAGTGATAGACAGACTAATAGATTTTTCATGCTCCCAAGTGGCAGAGGTTGAAGTTTCAGGCTACAGATGAAATATACATGATAGATTCCTCAGCTAATTATTTGTCAGTATATTAATAAATCACACCAATCCCTGCAAGGCTATCTAAATTTAGAAGGTTCATGAGATGTAATACATAATTAATACCCTTAGATTGGATGGCTTAAAGGCAAGTGATTTCCTGATCTTATATGAAGTAGAGAGTATTTATCATTATTGTCCAAGGAAGGAATTGCCAGCATGAATGTTTTTTGGGACTGTGTATAAACGTCTCTGTCATTCATTTTAGCTTATGAGTAGAAAACAAAAAATACATAACAATTGGAGCTAGATTTTAAGTCCTATGCAGTGCTGCTTATGCATATTTACAGATACAAAATCTAACATGTTCACATATGTAACGATTTGATGGTCAGTCTTAAAAATCAACTGTCAAAATCAAAAAATAAATCAATCATTGTCATCACAAAATTATTGTTGTGTCACATCTATATATGCAAGTATCTCCACAGTCTCCAGCTATTTGCAAGTGAGGCAGCTTCATTTTCTCCAAGATGTCCCTTTCATAAAATGTTCTTCTGTAACCTTTTTGGAAGATGGTCCCTACAGAATCCCACACTTCTCTCCCTGTCTTTGTTCAACGGGACTCCTTCCTTGGCCCTATTTCCTTATATCACTGTTTCACTTCTATGAAAAATCACCCACAAACACTAAGTTCTGCAGTAACAGTTCTGCTTTGCCCTCCATACATGAATAGTCCTACCAGAATGAAACATGGTCTGACTAACAAACCCTTCAGCCCTTCAATAAAAGACTACCAAAGCCAGAGCTCCCTCCTCTCCGTCGTACCTTACACAATATTCTTGCTGACTAATGGTATAGCATAACGACAGAGCCTTTCTCACTGTGGTGAAAAATGTCCTCCATCACCAAAGTGACTGCACCTCTGTGACCAATCTTGTACAAACACTCATGGTGTATTTCTGCTATTAAGTTCTTAAAGTTCCTTAAGCTTTTATCCTATGTCTTAAGTATTTTTTTGGCTCATTCAAATTAGAAAAGTATAAGCAGAGAAGGTACTGATGAGATCGGTGATCAGAAGTATGAAATGAACTTATTCAACTTCCTACCCAATCAGATTCATAGAATTAGAGAGGAGAAAATATAACAGTTTATAATTCAAAGAAAAGTAGACAACAGCAAATTCTGTACTTCCAAATATTAAGACATCGACTTTTGAAAAAGAATTACCAAATTAATTCCTATTTCAGAAATTCTTCCTTCTGTAATTGGACATATATTTTCACTTGAAATTCAGGCCATTTCTTAACTGTGTGGATAGACAATATTTAATATAGACACAGCATTACCAGAAAGGAAATGCATAGCTAAAAGCTTATATTCAGGTGCGTAGTTACAGACCTCATCTTTGACTTGATCTGTCTTCAGCAGCTTTTTCCCTTAAATGTACAAAATTCTACCCCCTAAATGGTCATAATTATGTTGATCAGATACAATTTTCATCAGGTTGATATGATCAATTTTTTAAATATTTTTTTGGCTTCCTATATTCCATTTCAGCAAAGTTGTGCAAAAAAACCTCTCTTGTTTTAGGTATTCAATACAAATGTGTTCATGCTATCTCCTGATGTCTCTGCTTTGAAGGACCTTTTTCCATAGTTGTACAAACTGGCATTATTCTTTCTTCAGAAGAAAGAATACTTTTCTTCAGAACCGTCTTTACAATAATAGTGAAGCTCCATGGGTTTTACTCTTATTTGTTACTGAAAAACTATTTCCTTCAGAGTGTAGAGGCAAAAACCAAACTGGGAAACAATGATGTGCTTTGTCAAAGATGTCATCTTGAGGATCTCTGCCTAGTATCTTATGCTGATGGTATTCTCAGAGACAAACCTCTGATCCTGCCTCTCTTCTTACATATTTCACAGACACATCTTTTATGTAAATAAGGTTTTCTATCATTCATTTTTGTTTTTTTATGAGTATCTTCAAAAGGCTCTCCTTTCACAATCCATGTTTAGCATTGTTATTTTACAAGCAGTATTTCCAGTGGATACCTCTATTTAGCATTATGGTACAAAAACAAATTATTGATTTGATATTATATTTTTCATATTTACCATTATTCTTACAGCAATGCAAAGGGTTATATCTGCAAATGTAGAGTAAATTTATTTAAATGGATTAGATGCTGATGCTACTTTAATGATGTTTATTTGATTTGTATGTCCTCCATCTATCAGACCATAAACCAGATAAAAATTGACTGCATTGCTAGTTGAAATAAATGCCTGTGAAAACTTGCCAGTAAAGAAACAAAGGAAAATTAATAACTTTAGAATTACTATTCCTCTTTTGAAAACAACCATAATGTGAAAAAGCCTGTCAAGTCATCACTTTTTTTACATGCAGAATGTCCTATTATAAGAATTTCAATGTCAGACAATTTTTCAAACATTACAATTTCTTTATAGCAAAGAGAGAAAATTTCCTCATGGAGTTTGTAAGCAGCTTCACAGATACATTTAATAAGGTTATTTCATTTTAGTATTTCAAATAATGTCAAAATATCTCTTCTCTAATATGCCATTTATTATTATTGGAAGATTTAGGACAAATACCATATAATTTGTTCCAACTTATTATTGAACACACAAGTGCCTGCAGACCAATAAAAAAATGAAATTAATTCTTAGCTAGTTAGCACAAACAGTTATCACATTTTTCTAGTTGTTGAATTTAATTTTATCTCACTCACATGGTCTAATACTCTAGAATTTCTTGCAGCACTACAAAACCGTTAAGCAACTAGATATTCAGTAATTTCAGATACACAACCTTAGAGATAGCAGTACCTACACATGGAATGTTTTATAACCATAGAAGCATCATACCTGAAGGTAATGGAGAGAGTTCTTTGATCTCTCCTCCTCTTTCTGAGTGAAAGGTGAGATAAGATCAGATTCTTCAAAAGTTCCAGTTTAGATCCAGGGGGAAAAATGAATGCTTGTTGTGTTAAGTAGTTGAAAAAAGGAAGATCTATTTTATCTTTCATTCAAACTTTATAAGCTCTAAATAATTACTAATTGAAATGTTTTTGGAGGGCAGTTTCAAAAAACTAAAATAATGCTTCTTTTAAAACAGATCACTTCTTGCATATGTGCTAACACTTCATTTACATGGTGGCTGCACTCTGAATCAAGACAGAAGCAATACCAGTATATGTACACATTGTGGGGAGTATTGATTTTGGTATAAGATAACTGGATATAAATTTATTTTTTGTGGTAAGTCCAGTTATTACACATAAAAAGCACCAGTAGCACTTAGGAACTGGAGAACCTCTGCTTCTATTTGTTGTAGGAATAAACTAAAAGCATCAAGTATCAAGGAAAGAAGAATACCTCTATTTTTCCAGGCATAAAAAGAAAACTTCTGTGTGAATAACCATGGAAAATAAGATCTGCTTGTCACATCAATCCAGTAATGAAGAAGCTGTGGATGAGAACTACTCTAAATAACTTTGTCTTTGTGAATGGGCAAGAGAATTCTGTATACTACAGATAAATTCAAGCTGAGACAATTAGTTGCAAGTTGAAAGAACTGGTTAATAAAAATCATAGTACATTTTGATTTTTTTTTCCTTAGTGAGATTAAAGAAAAAGAAGTAAAGAAAAAAAGAAATAAAAGTGAAAAGAGGTATAACTCTTCTTTTCCTTTCTTTGTAATTTAATGTCTCCTTTCAAATTTTGACTATTTTATGATGCTGAGATGTCCAGTTACTGAAGTTCAAGTCTTGAATAGAGATCAATGGATAAAGAAATTATTCAGCATGACAGCCTTACCCAAAGACTGTTCAGAACTCTGTAGCATACGTAAGAGACTAAAATTAATCTACTGATCTACTTTAGCATTCTTCATCATACTGCATTCACACATCAATTTCATCAAGGACCGAAAAACAAACAAACAAACAAAAAAACCCAACAGTAAATAGTATTTCACAACAGCAGTCAATGAGGTATATTTTATGTTATGGTAGTGATAAGAAGTGTTTTACCTTTCTTTAGTTTACCCCATAATTCTCTAATAGTGAAATCATGCTCTGGCTATCCCATGCTCACGTTTGACTGAATGTGGCACAGTGACATGCCGCACTGCCCAGCAGATGGCTCAGTATGAGCATAGGCCCTCAGGACCTTGCGTCAGGCCCTGCCTAGCTCTCCTCTCATTGGCCATGTCCCAGCCCTGTGGCTGCCCTCATCCTGGCCTCAGTAGGATGCCTGGTGGCATTCACCTGCTGCTCTCTAGAGCAACGGTCCAAGGTTTTGTTCAACAGAACTTAATTGACATCGGAAAATAAAAGGTTTATTTAATACAAAGCTGTTCTCTTGTGCTGAGCACTCTCATTTTCCCTCTGTTAAAAATCAGACATGCTCTGCTAACGTGCTGCACACTATTATGTTCAGACTAATTAGGAAGAAATCCATTCTTTCTCTCTCTCAGGCTTTCCTATTGTCACTGTGTCCATTTTATACTCAAATCACTTTTCAACCATTTCAGTGGGAATAGCAAAACTCACATTTTACCAAAAAGTCCTTCTACTTCAATGGACAACTGAGCTCTTGCCATTAGAAGTAAGACATGGCATGTGGACTGCTGTCAAATAGCATAACGCTGTTTCCAAATACAAGAAAATTCTCCACATTCTTCGACTAAAATAACTTAAAATTATAACCACAACAGCAGATTTACTGTAAGTAGGTTTTTTTGTTTCTAGATTTTTATTGTAACTGCTAGATCAAAAACACTAATTGACCTCAAAACACCTCAGTTGATACAGAATATTGGCATTCTCAATTTGCTGGCCCCAAAGGAGGAGGACTTCAAGCTACCTGTTGCATTTCATACAAATGACCAGATATATTAGTTGGCAACTTTACTGCCAGTCTGCTACTCTGAAATGAGCACTCAAAAATGTTTATATTCTGTTAATGACAACCAACATAGTAGTTTTGTGTCTTTATCGGAGTAATTCCAGATGAAATGATCCCACAGAAACAAAACTACTTGGTTAATAAACAATGAAACACTATGCTTGTCTAAAATTCCTGTTTCTCTGTATCCTTAAGTCTTGTCAGAATCAATAGTCTTTCTCAAATCAACGTGATGGGACTAGGCAAAGAGGTCTCTCCATCAGTGAGATCAACAAAAAAAAATTTTAACAAAATAGTTTAATGATCAGTTTAAGAATTTGAATTTATCAAGTTTTCGTTATTACTGGCTCAAAGCATAGAAACTGTTCATTTGTTGTTTGCTAACCCAAAAAGGCTGCTAATAAAAATGGTGCCTTAGGACATATCATAGCTAGTTTCAGATGGGATGCAACATAGTCAATTTAATACAGTACTGAAGTTGAGCTTGCAGCTGGCTTGGAATACAAGCAGATAAACCTTATTCTTGATTACGACACAGTCATATCTATACGAAGCGCCATGTAAGTTTGTCTCCCTAGACTATATGCTATAGACATATTCTTCCTGAGGTATGTCATCCATCCTCTTACATCTTTTTTCAAGGTTCTAATTCTTCCTAAGCTCTCTAATCTTCCTCCCTGCTAGTTTCTAAATTCCTCCAAGTAAATAGTACAAATGGTAGGTTATTTCTCTCTTATCAGAACACAGAGTTGATTTTATCCACACTTTCTCATCTATTCTTGCTTTAGGCTGTTATCCCCATGCCCTTCTTACCAACTGCAACCTGTGAAACTTGTGGCTGATTACGCATGTCTGCAAAGAGGCAAGAGTAAGCTAATAACAAAAAGGAACATATTCAGAAGGATTATACAGATAAACCAGAATGTAGAAGCCAAAATTAAGTAGACAAGTATTTCACGGGGCATAAATCTGTTTCCACACAATGAAAGTTAAGGTTGAGTGCCCTTTAAAAAATGTCTTCAGAATAAATCTGTAAGTTGGAAAACAGTAAATGAATCTTTAATGTGTCATTACAAGTAAAGACTCTAAAACTTTCAGAAATATATAGCATTACCAGCAACATTCAACATCACCAACTTAAGCCAGTTAGAAATTCATACAGACCTCCCATTGTCTTCACCTACTTGCAGATATCTCCTATAGGAATGCAAAATACACTGTCATTCTGGTACGTGATAACTGTCGGTCATGCTAAGCACACTCAGATAGTATATACACATAAATCCTAGAAATAGGTTTTTCCCCTAGCATGCCCAACTGCTTATGCATACAGAATTAGAGATACTGATCATTTTTCAAAATGCAGTCTTTAAAAGAGATGTAAAATTGTAAAGAATAATGCAAAAAAGAAAACGTGAAGTTGTACACCCTGTTTATGGTTTAATCTACTGGCATTTATGGTGCTGTCTGCAAGGGCTGCTCTGAAAATTATGCCTCCAATTTTGTTATGTTGGCTCACAACATCAGAGGCAGATGTTAGTGGCATGGCAGTAGAGGCTGAAACTTGCTACCAATATTCCATTACATTTTGTTGCCACGCGACAGATGGCAGCAGAGGGGCAGTCTGTCAAAACACTGTCTGATGTGGAAGTGAATTATTGAGCACAGGCATATAAATGAATCCTCTAAGCATAAAAAATGACACCTGCTGACATTCATCAATGCTCAGTGAAAATTTAGCTAGACCAAATAGTGTTTGTGAGCACAGAGAGGCAGTGGGTTGTGTGTTTCAGCAGTGTGATGACAGCAACATGAAAGACAAGCCACACCCCTGATGGCCATGAAGAATTTTACAAGCATGGCATGCAGGACCTTGTTCATCACTGGCAACACATGGAGTTAATGGTGGTGACTATATGAAAAAAAAAAATAGTGCTTTGTAGCTGAGAATTTGCTCTATCAAACAGTGTTATTGTGTCCTCTGTATCTGCTTTAATTCCCATGGAAATAAATCGAAGGCATTACTTTTGAAGCAACCCACAGACATTAACACAAACTGGTATTAATAACTATGTATTTGGTTTTGTATCTTTTAGATTATATATTATAGATACTCATTTTTAGCATACCTTTTTTAATGAGCTCATACATACAACTCAAATATGCAAGCACTGAATTCTCTATGTTCATATTAAAAATGTGCACTTCCATATTACAGAACCACGATTTGAATAACAAATTTCAATTTCAAGATGTTCTACATATATAGATGAGCTAGTCTTTCTCATAATTCAATTTTATGTAGTGATATTTAATTCAATCTGAGTATTGTAAGAGTAGCCTTTTAGATGGATAACCATTAGTAATTGAATAGCAACCATTAGGTCTAAAAATGAGAATTTAAAGTTGATTATTTGTTACCAGCAGCATATGCACAGATAATTCATTCCTATCCATAATTAACTCCTTAAACAACTCTTATACATACCATGAGAACTGTGTACCCTGCTTTTATGTAGATTTTGACACAACCAGTTATGAACTCTCCAGAAATCAGATCCTTCTTCCTTTTCTTTTCACTTGACATAGTTTCTGCAAGGGAAAAACTAATGCTACTAAGTAGCATTTCTGTCTTGCTAAATTCTCATTATGAAGCCAAGCTGCTTACCAAATTTTGTTATTGTTAAAAACACATTTTATGAGCCTAGTAATGATAATCCCTATGTAAAATTGTAGGTGGATATGAGCTTCTAAGAAATTCAGTATCTTCCAACAAGATTAGGTCCACTGACTTTATGGACATCAAAGGAGATTATAACATCCCCTGAAGCAAAACAATTTAAAGTCCACTATATAAATTGAGAATGCAAGACTACAAGACAGGGACTACCTGTGCTCATGTCAGAAGCCAATCACAGCAAGTAAGCCAGAGCTTGTAAGCCTGAAATTTGCTTTTAAATTTTGATGTAATAAAATCAGGAACACCGCATGAACATATTATGAGATTCCTTTGAAGAAATTTAAGTACACATTAATCACAGTGCTATGGGAGAACACAACTTCCTTACTACCTATGTGTATTTTTTTCAGTCCAACACATAATATGAGTAGAATTACAGTACGTACCTTTTACTTCAAGTTCTTCTCATAGTATCTAATGTTTAATGCAGAAAATAATTTTGGACAATAATAGATTCAACTATGTTACCTTTAAAATGCTATTTTGTGTCTGCCTTTGTCTTTTTAATACTATTTTATTATTGCTAGGAACTTTCTAGTTGAGATACCTCTAAAATTATGTTATATAAATGTTCACCATATATGTCAGATTTATAATGAATTATTAGCATGGGGATTGGAATCTACTGTGATTTCTGATTACTGATGTTAAAAAAAAATGTGCATTTAATTACAGAAAGTTCAAAACTTGCTCTTCCTTCTAGAAACCTATCTTGTGTCAAGAGTTGATCTGGTACATGAAAACTCTAAGTTACTAATGATAGGAGAGAACGGAGGGGTGATGTTCAAACTGTGAATAAACACATATCTCACACTAGCTAAAGGCAACCGTACTAATAATACATCACCAAGGTATGACCTTTGACAAGTAACAAGATGTTTGATATTGCAGATAATGTAGCTACTAAGATAATGAGGTATGTGCTTTTCTGTATTGGGTGGATACAGTAGTTTTCATGTTAATTCCTAACACCATAATCCTTCCACCAGACTCTTCCAGTACTGTATCTTCACATACTCTTCTATTCAGAAATTAGAGGGAAGCTTGTTAAGGTTACGATAGAACTCAAAGTCAGGAAATTGCTGTCAAAATAGAGATAAAGATACAGCACTGATAAGGAATGGGCATTTGTTATGGTGGGGGGTTGGGCAGTTGCCCAATGAGGAGAGGCTGATGCTAGCTAGATTTTCTTTGGAGGAAACTAAACTCTATGTCAGGCACACATCAAATGCAATCTAGCAAGTAGTGGGTTCATAAGTGTCCAAATGAAAGGTTAGTTCTTCAAAGGACTTCGAGCTGCACATGTGATGAGGACATCTGAATCAGGAAACTAGACTAAATCAATTCAAAATAAGCCCCCACAGCAGTACACATAATAGTGGCAGTAGTCTCAACCACCAGCTATTTTGATCTCCTGATCTATTTCTTCCATGTATGACTTGCTGATGCAGACACAACTACTATCAGAAAAGTTAAGCTGGCACTTGTGTGGTCTAAAATTGTTGCACTGAATCATAGGGAAAGAAATACTAGTCAATTAAGTGAAGGCCACAGCAAAAATCCAAATAATTCACCTAAGCTTAAAACTTACGTTTTACAGAATTTAGGGTATACATTATACTGTAAGGTGTGAAACTTAACTAAAGTTCCTTAAATTTCCAAAACTGCATCGTCATCTAATGAAAGTTTTGCTTTGATTTTTATGTCCTTTCTCTTTTGCATACTCTGAAAGTCCTGTAAATTTACTAATGCTGAAAGTAAAATGAAGTAACAGTTCTCAGTCCTAATTACTGGATAAAAACATGCAGAGCAACAAAGCAGCAATTATAAATTCAATGCTACTCTGATTACTGGCATAATAATCATGCATCTGAAGTTCTATGATACAAAGAAGTGCTTAATCCAGATTGTGGTCCAATAGTTTTTCCTTACTTCTATTAATTTCATGTTCACAGAGAATATTTCAAATTAATAGCAAAGCACATAAGCATAGTGTCGCATATAACCTCATTATGGCGTTCTAAATGCTGATGCAGAACACTACAGAAAGGCTCTCCAACTTGCTTCTTATGAACAATAAGATGTCCTTGTAAAATTATCAAAAATTACACAAAGGTGACTATATCAGCAGGTAAAATACGGAGGTAATCAAGATCCAGTCCCTTTATATATAACCTAGACATATGATATATGCTTCTCTAACCTCATCCTGTCCATACACTAGTAAAAACACTAAAAGTGGCTCTGGAGTAGTTTCTATGAAAAGGATTGGTTGCATATTACCCACAGAGACAAATTAGTAAAGTAAGCTTGTCCCCAGCTCTAGTATCAACTGGATTTTGGTGATGTCTTGAATGAGTAACCATGATGAACCATTTTCTTGACCTTAATTTTTTCAGGTAGCTGAGAATGGAGTTTGTAACAGAAAATGAATAGATCCTGACATCCATTCAATGTCTCAAACTAATTCTGTGCACAACTCATGAATAATGAAGCCATTTCTGTTAGTAGTAATTACAGCAGTTGTTATTAGAGCAGCTTTCATAGAAGTGTTTTCTTCTATTTACCTTGTAGTTATTAAGAGACTGACAAACAACTCAGAAAGAAATAGTAATCTTACAGTTTCCAAAGAGCTGTGAAATCTTTACTAGGAGCATCTTCTCTAACTCTAAAAGGCATAAAAATTATACAAATAATTCTTATAATACTATTTTTAAATGCACAATTAATTTTTTTTCCCCACACTCAAGGTAGATTAGAACTGCATATAAACAGTGTAATTAACTCTGTTTCAGTATAATGTTTAAACCTTTTAGTAAAATGTTAAGCAACTGCATAATCTTAAGTCTACACCTGAGTCAATGAACGACTTTGAGTGCTTAAAGTAAATATGCTGATAGAGTCTTTTTGATTCAATACCTCAATGTTTTCTTAAGGATTCCATAAGTTTTTGGCAGAAGAGTAAGAGAGAATATCTTATTTCTTGATGACAACTCAGAACAGGAAAGATGAGGTGCAACCTTGAATAGACATTCTATTCATATATATGGTCATATTCATCAGTACATCACTATCAACTGTGGATTTTTCATAAACATAATGAGCTGTCTTTACAGGTCTATTCAAAGACTTTTTTTTTCTCTTCTGATGTTTTAAAATTGCTTTTGATTTCTTTCATTTTTTCCTTTCCTTATACTGACCCTATCCATGATGTTGATGGTATAAATCAGGATAGTGGTGTTGATCAGGCTGTAGGGTATTTTTAGTTAAAAAAGAGACAAATTAATGTGACTCATCCCCACTTGCAGCAAGTAAATTAGATTCAGTTTATTAAAAAAAATAAGATCAGTATGCAAAATTTTTCTGAATATTCTAAAATCCATAGGTCACTGCTTCATCCTCCATGCATCTTTCCAAGACAGTCTGTATAACTAAAATGAAATCCTACAGGCTAGTTAAGGCACAGTTATATGGCAAACTTAGTATGCCATCACTGAGAATAGGGTGAACTTCACAGTAGTAAAGATAATACTTAAAATTTTTGTTTAATCCTATTTGAAATCAAATCTAAAAATTTTTCAATCTACACTACATTTTTTCTGATTTTTTTTTTCAGGTTTTTAGGCACTGTTCACACAATTATGATGTCCTATAAACTGGCTGCAATTACTTTCTATAAGCTATTCTCCATGTACATGCACTAATATAAGAATGTAGACAGCTCTGAGATGAACAGTGACAATCATGTATAAAAAGACTGCCAAAATCGTAGTATAACGTAAACTCAGAGACAGCAGTAAATATATATAGGTTAAGAAAGTAATCATATTCCATAATCCTATAGTACTCTACATTTAAAGATCCCCGCAAATTCAAACCGGAGCCTTACAGAACTAAGCAAACTCATTCACTCAGCACATAGAAGGAAAAAAACACAGCTTGTGTAATGTATAACAAATATACTGTTTCTTCTAGTTGTAAAATTAATAAGCCAATGACCCAATATGCTCTTACTCACTTTTTTTTTTTTATTTTTTTTATTTTTTTTATTTTTAATATAATGGGTTTTTTAGTATTGGATATTGGAAAAACTATCCCCAGCCACCCACAAGCAGTTCAGTGATGCTACTGACGCAAGAGTATTGTCTACAGTTTATCACATAAACTGTTAATATTTCCTTGTTCAGATAATATTTGATGTTCATAACATTGCAATATATTTTTTCTTTCACTCCTTTGTTTAGTGGTTTAATATAAAACCAAGATTATTATTTTTTTCCAAAACAATCTTATTATTAGATTTTATTAACACTTCCAGTTGTATACAAGCTAAGGAAAATGAACTAAGTCACCTAAGCTGGTTCTCACTAAGCTTCCTTCTTCTAATTACAAGGATTCAAGGCTGCTCGATCACTACTTGGTTTGGTGGCCAGAAGGCACTGCAGTAAAAGGACACTTTCCAAGCAGTGATCCCCCTGAGGCTTAGAACTTCCTGAGAAATTCAGCTATCTATGAATCAAATATATTCTCTTTTATTCTTGTGTACATTAAATTCCCAGAGAGACTTACCTAATATATGAGTACAAAATATGTGATGATAACAAAAAAACTTCACACAAACGAGCATCACTGTTTAAACGGACTGACTACTAAGGAGTTTGTTTCCTTTCTTTCTAGATCACCTCTTTGGAGCAGAATTCCCTTCTGAAGCAGTCCTCATAAAATTTACTCCTTTCCTTTCTTTTGTTGTACTGACATCGGAGTATTACATTTTTCACACAAGTTATCCACAACATTCCCCATCTACTGAAAACAAAGGAACCATTTCTATTGATGATTCAGTACAATGCAGAATGGAACAAAATCTTTTATGCAGCATTAAAGATCTTTTTTTCATGTGATAATTTTTTTTTTTACATAAGCTCAATATTTTGAATTCAGCTGAGGAATCACTTTGCTATTTATTGAAGAGTTTTCTGTTTTCTTGAAGGAACAAAAGCCTTCCCCTCTTTGCATGATTTAATACCAAAAAATTCAACCGCTTATAAGGACAATATAATCCATAGAGGCAATGATGAAAACAATTACTTTTTGTCCTGAAGACAGCAGTATACACTTAAAATAATAAGTATTCTTTAGTATCATTTTTACTCTTTGCATAAAATCAGTAATTATTTCATCATGTGGAAATCAGTTTAGAATTTACTAAGTTCACTACATTTAAATTAGTTCTGGAATCTTACCTAAAAAAAAGAGAGAGAGAGAGAGACAGAGAGAGAGAGAGAGAAAATGGAACCTTTGTGCCTTATACTGGAAAGCACTGGCTTATCACAATTTACATATAAATCAGTGGCAATTAAGACTGTCCCTCTCACCACTTGGTTGTGAATTGAGCTCAAAGCACATCAGTAAGAACAGCATTGTTGTAGTCCAAATTGCACAGAGACACACATTTTTCCATTAAAAAAAAAAAAAAAGGTTCCATAATAGAAGGAAAATGGGAAGATGGAAGGAACAACTTTGTTAAAATTTTGTTTCTTCAAGTCTACTTCCAGATAATTTCAAAACAACAATTTCCTTTGAAACAAACAAACAAAAAAACCAAACAAACAAACAAACCCCAACATATTAAATCCCTTAACTTTAACCGTTATTGGGTCCACCGTGAAATTTTTAAGTGGAATCAGAAAGAACACTGAACAACCATTAGCCTGTTGTTTGGGGAACTAGGATTATATTAGTAGCTTTTTCGAATGAAAACTAATGCATTACCAGAATCCATCATCTACTCAAAAGCTCACATTCAGTCATAATTTTTGCCTTAAGCCTTTAGTTTACTTGTATAATTTTTGCTTCAGAAAAGGTTCCAAGTTGTAGGAATGTTTCATTGTGCTATATATGGTCTAATTTTTGAATGAGTGCCATTCCAATGAAGGAACTTAAATCTCATACTGGGAGAAGGGGTACTGAAGGCACTAAGGTCAGAGGTAGGCAGTATTAATTCAATCTGTTTGTTCTCTTTTGTAAAGCCATTCTTCTGCGTGGAATCATAAAGCAGTTAGTACCCCAGAACATCTGTGGACTTATATGTATCACCTGAGAGGCAGTATTACTGTCTCACTGGTCACTTGATTGGTTTGCACCACTACATGCAAAGAAGTAAACATACACAGATGTGTAACTCAATGAAGCAGATTAGAAGATAAAGGGGAAATAGGGGAGTCTGGGCAATAGAATCTCAGGGGGAAAAGTGGAACATTTAGAGTCAACTTATTATAGGATAATATGCGCTTTCTTTGGCCAGTGAAGTCCCATGTCTGATCTTGTACATGTCAGCTTTTTAAAAGCATAATTGCCTCATGACCAGGGCCTTCTATTGTCTCGCTCCAATTTATATAGGAGGGAGAGGAGGTTCTTTGATATATGTATACTCGGCATGAGATTAAGAAACAACAGTTCAAATGTTGGGCCGACCAGTTTATTACAAATCCTAGTTGTTCAGGGAGATGGGGAAAGGTAGAAGGGCGATAGAAAAGATAGGAAATAGAAGCAAGGAGTCTGTATAGGAAGCAAGAGGGACATAGTCACCACCATGTGTCCAGCATGGATCGTAGTTCAGTCAAGGATCTTCAGCAGTGGCGGGTCGTCAGGTGTTCTGTAGATGATGGTGTCCACAGCGACGACGACAATGATGGCAGTACCAACTTATTCATAAGTCAAAAGTGGTCAAGTCAGTTCTCCTTTGAGTGACAGCTCGAGTCTGGAGTGGTTGAGTCAGTTCTCCTTGGAGTGACAGCTACTGGCTCTGGGATCTCATCTTCCGGGCCTTGCCAGCAGATAAG
>PPHD01014754.1:0-12324 GCA_002909625.1 Bambusicola thoracicus | reverse complement strand
ACAACCAACCAACAAACTATATCCAATAGGATCCAGTGCATTCTGGACAATCCCAAGTAGAATGTCAAAGCGTAACTCCTGCTAAGTGATGTGGATGTGCAGTCTCTGAGGGTGAAGTCGTGTAGCTCTGAGGTCTCTGTGCTCCAGGTAGTTGTTTTGTAGTTTTGCTCTGTTTCTTTTTCCTGGTGTCATCTGGAAGGAACACTTCCTAGAAAGAGAAACAGGGTAAGCTGTGGCTGTTCAGAGTCATCCTTCTGTGAAAAGGAATGTGCTTCCCTGAAGTCAATGGAGGGCTGAGTAGAAGAGATGAGCTGCTGGCAGTGCTGTGCGTGAGGCTGGGCTCTGCACTGCTGGGCATCTGTCCCAGCAATGTCCCGTGCCTGTCCCCAAAGCACCAATTCTAAGAGGCACCAAAGAAGTGATGCTCCAGGCAGCTCAGGAGCAGCAGGAGCCCATTGCCCGGAGCTGACACAGGCAGGGATGTGTGGAACCTGCAGTTCTGGATGCTCTCGAGGAGCTGGAGATGAATGGCGAGACAGAGCAGCCCCATCACCCATCTCGCTTCTTTCACACCTTTTTTTGGGGCTGACTCCCGCTTCGGGATTGGCCTGTGTTTGTGACTGCTACCCCAGCCTTACGAGGTTCAATAGGAACAGTCTGAGCAGGACTGCATGGTGAACAACAGTAATTTTCCTTAAATTTTGACCACGTTGAGCCAAACGTCCCTTGCACTGAGATCAGCTGCCTGCCCTGAAGAGGAAACAGCACTGTCCTTTATGGCACGCGGTGTCCCTACTTACTCAGCCCTGCTACTCCTCGGCAATCTCAGTCTCCTGGTGCACAACCACTTTGGTCACCGACATGTCCGGGTGCTGCTCCTTCGCTGCCTTTATGGCCTGAGCTAGGACCTGCAAGAGAGCACATCTCAGAGAAGGGCCAGGGGGAGCTCGAGGTAACGGCAGCTTATTTCTAACTCTGGGCAGAAAGAAAGCAAAGCCGCCTGGCTGCAGTTCGGAAGGAAGCACGGTTTAAAGGCATGGCAGGAATCAACGGTGCACATGACACCAAGCAGAGAATTCTCACGTCCTGAAGGCTCCTGATCCCAATGGGAGCACGAGGCGAAGAGGTGCTGGAATCATTAGGCCATTTTGGATCTGTGCACACTACTATGAGTCCAAGCTTGGCCGTGAGCTCCATGCAGAGGAAACGTGCACGTTTCTGGGAGCTGGGCAGAGCACGGCTTTCAGTGGCACCGGGCTATTTGTTAAAGGCAAGATGGCTTTCTAAGAACACATCACATCTCTCAGCTGCCCCTGCTGGAAGATGGATGGGAGCAATTAAGCAAACTCTGTTTATTCTTCCAGCAGGCACGACAAGCACGTTGCAGACGTTCTCAGACATTTGCTGTCAGAATTAACTAACTGGTTCCTGTTGTACAAGTGTTTTCCAGGCCCGTGATAGCTGCAACTAAAATTAAATCTAACGTATGATCCTCTGGTGACCAAACCATCACTTCCAACACGTGCTGCAGGCCAGCGAGGCTGACTCATCACCGAGGCTCTCACATAAAGCCTGTGAGATTTAATGCAGGCATCTCTTCTCCAGTGGTGCTGAGTGCTATGAAACAACTTCTGGCGCTACGCTGCAGCAACCTCTCTTGTAAGGTTTGAGGAAATTAATGCAGATAATCCAGATCCCAGGGAAACTGGTTTCATTTTCTTGCAGATTCGTTTTAAATCACGATTTTCCAAAGCAATTCTATCAAACCACTGCTGCCAATACCAGTTTCAGAGCAGAATTAAGCTCGGCTGTCCCAGTTATGAAACTGCCTACTGTCAAAAAGGAATTTATTATTGCAATCAGCTTTAGAGCTTTATTTTTACCCCAGAAAACAATCCCTAGGTTGTTTGCTGTTTAAATTATCTTCAGAAAGGCAGTGCAGCTCCAGCCTGTGCCAATGCTGAGAAGCTCTTCTGAACTGCATCCAGGCTCCTACCTGGTCATGGTCCACATCTGCATCTCCTGTGATGACGATCCTCTTTTCAATCCGTGTCTCCGAAATGCCACCTTTCACAGTCTGCCACAAAGGGAAAACGGCTGTTAGCTGAGAAGTGAGAAGGAATCCGAGTGCACTGGGGCTGCCTGCCTAAAGATGGCATCCAAAAATAGGATTACCGAGCACTGCTGTCATACCAGAGTATCAAAATCACAGAGGAAAACTGCCACTGCTCATAGACAAAAACCGTCAAGCATTCCATGATCCTTTCTTGTAACTGTGCCAGGGAAGAGCTTTGACTCACAGTGTATTTCTCTCCTGTTGTCTCACAGGACAGCTACAGCTGACACCCAGACCTGACTCCATGTCATACATCCTCTATTGTTTTAACACAGCACAGGCAGCCCTGGGGCCCCCAGGCTTTGTTTCAGGTGTTAGCCACATTCCTTTTTGAAAGGAGCTGGAATTTAAACGTTTTTTTTTTTTTCCCTGTTACTCAATTCTGCCCATCTCTTTATCGTGTTGGTGCTTTCCTTTGCTGCTTCTGTTGTCACTGCTTCGTCCCATTACCTTGGTGATCTGCGTGGTGGTGGTGCTGCTGGTGGTCTCTGACGTGATGGTCTGAGCAGTGAGCAGGATGCCAGGGTCCAAATCTCCATTGCCACCATCTGTCTGTGGGAGAGAAAAACAAACACCATCAACCTCTGTGGGCAGCGAGGATGGCAACAGGGGCTCCACCTCAACACAGCAGGCTGCAATCTGAGGACAAATCCCACCTGAGAGGCAGACTGCAGGAATTAAGAGACAAAGTGATCCCCTCTGCAGCTGCCTGAAGGACTCTCAGCTGCACAGCAAGGACTTTGCGGGTCCCTGGAGGCTGAGCACAGAGCCCCAGGACTGGAAACACACAGATCCACCACCTCAACACCTGTTTTAGCATTGAGGGCTAAAGGAGAATCTTCAAACATTTCCAGAAACGTTTATAGAGTTCTAAAGAGGCACCAACAGCGAGGAGAGCTGGGGGAACCAAGCCAAGCCAGCCCCTGCACACAAAAACCCAGCTCTGGCCAAATGCGCACAGCCTGATCTGCAGCCCAGAGCTGAAGATATAAATTCTGTTTGCATGCACATCTTGGGAAGTAATTGCACATCTTGAGGAGGTAATTACTCTTCAGGGATGCTAAAAACGCTGCTACTCCAAAATCACCGCATGCCTGAAGCATCAACCATAACCTCTGCGCTGTGGCTCAGCTGCTCAGAGGAAGGCAGGCGGCACCAGGTGGTGCTGCAGGATCACCCCAAGGAGCTGCACGTTGGGATGGGTTTAATTAAGCTCCTGGAAGATTAATCGGAACACACCTTACCTGTGCAGCTTCGTAGGTGATGGTCTTCGTCTCCGTGTGAACAATGGGGACTTCTTTTGTTGGAATTTCACTTTTGACAGCGTTGGACACGTCCGAGATGGTGACTGTCTGTGTCTTCACTAGGGGTGGCTGTGAGACAGGTGTGAAAGAGCTCAGTCAGTGCCCTCCAGCATTCCCACGTCACAGCTGTGGTCGGCAAATGTTCTGACACTGATCTGATAAAAGCTCTGTGGGAACCAAGGTCAGCTTGGAACCTCCACTGCTCAGCCTGGCACCCTCACTGCTCAGCCTGGAACCTTCACTGCTCAGCCTCTGCTCCAGCACACTTCTCAAGAAGTCAAAGCTCACGTGTAAGGGTTTATCAGGCAGAAATCCTCCACACCCCGAGATCCCACGGCAGCAACTCAGCCCAACAAAGGCAGTAAGGCTCCAAGCAGTGTCACCATGCCATAAAGAACATCTCCCCTGATTATGAACTTCCTAATTACTAGAAGCTCCCCGGCCAGCTGCCACTAAGAGATGACCCTCATTTACTGACACAATTAACACAACCCCTGGATAAATGGAGATCTGCTCACAGCTGAGAAGTTTCACCCTAACGACAAGTGGGACATTTCATTGAAACCCCTCATCCCATCCTAGGCCTTTCACTTTTATTAAATCAATGTCAGACAGAGCAGGAACGGTCACATCTCGGAAGAGAAATGGGGAGGAAAGAAATCAGCCGTCCACCACCTGATAATCATCCCAAAGAAGAGTTAGTTCAGCCCCGCAGTGTTTGCCCCCATCACTCCATTGCTGTTTGCCATCCCAAATCTGACCACTGCCACCACAGTTGTTAGAGGGGAAGCGGACATCTACTGGAATGGAAGCATTTCACATTCAGGAACACTGAAGCAGGCAAAAATGCCTCTCAAGGTGGGGAGAAGAAAGGGATGTCAATGCCCATGTCTCATGGAAGCGCACTTGACAACGCATCCAATTTGTTGTGCTGCACTAAGGCTCAGCCTTGCAGTGCAGGAGATGGCAAGAACCTTAAGCCTAAAAGCTCCTCTTCAGGGGATGTCAGAGGACACTTTCGTTGCAGAAAGGCAAATGGCGTTGTGCTGGAGCACGCCTTGTGCTTAGTGCAGAGATCAATTGAGAGGGGCTGGCGCACCCCAACTGCGGGACGTGGAGCGGGTCCTCAGCGCCAACACAGCGCCCAGCCGAGGGAGCACAACTCCTCCTCGTGGGTCTGGGGCACCTGCTTGCTGCAGTGTTTAGTGTTCCACTCCCAAGCCAATCAGGGAGGCGTGGGGAGAGCAGGGCTACCTGGAAGCAGCGAATGACCACGGGCAGCTCGCTTGCGCTGCTCGAGCCGTGACATTTGCCATCGAGCTCTCCCACCAATCTGTCTTCGCCGGCCTCCACCACCTCCGCTCCTCCCTGGGGCTGCAGCAGAGGGGCAGCAGGGACTGCGGTGGGCTCGGGCAGCTCAGAGCCAGCCACCAGCTCTTCCACAGCTGCACAGGGGCCCCGGGCACGGCTCAGCTCCTCCTCGTGGTCCTGGCTGCTGGCGGGGGATGCACCACGTGGAGGAGGCTCGGAGGTGTGCGGCACCGGGCTCTCTCTAAAAGCTACCGACCGCTTTGGGCCCTCCCATTCAAAGCCAGGGTTAACAGTTTTCCTCTTTGGCTCTTCAGCCACATCCTCTCTGTAGAGAAAGTCATTCATATTCTACAAAGAAAGGGATACACAAGAAGGCCAAAGAGAGAGAGAGAGAGAGAGAGGGTTAGGAAGAACAAGAAGACATGAAGCAAAACATCGGTCTCTTACAGCATCTCCGTCAGTGCGTGCAGCAGCAGTGGATTCTGAACATTTAAGAAAACCTTTTAAGTGTGATGGATGCACTGACAGTCCTGGGAGGTCAGCAATCCACGCAGTGACGGTGCAATGCATTAACATTAAAACGACACTGAACGAAGAACCACCGCTTCGCACCCTCTGCCCAGTTTGCCAACAGGAATAATTTCAGTGTTGCAAGTGGAGACCTCCGTACAACAGACAAAACCAGCAGTGACACCACAGCCATGCATCAAGTCCGCTTTCAACCCCTTGAAATACTTTACGCTGTTTAAATTTGCACGTGGAGTTTAAGAGAACAAACCCAGAAGGACCACGCGTGACCAACATGCAGAGCCCGTGCTTTGCTGTGCTCCTGGCATCTGGGAATGCCACCTCCCTGCACCCAGTTTGCTGCTGCTCTCTGGGATAACAGAAACCTTTGCAATAGCTACACCTCCTGCAGATACAGCATCATTGGCATCGGTGATAGCGTGCAGTTGAGAAGACCAGAGTAAAGCAATGCAGCCTTCCAAGGAGCAAGCAAGCACATCTATAGCACCTGGGATACTTCAGAAGACTGTCACAAGCCAGAGGGCTTGGCTGGTGCTATTCTGCCTTCCATTCAGCTCATTAGCAAGTCCCCAACTACGTCTTCTCTCCATCAGGAAAGCAACAGCGACAACAAGAGTTAAAACATGAGCAAAACAGGGCTGTAGCACAAATGGGCTGCCTTTCCAAATGCCCAAGTGATTATACACACTTATGTGTAGGAGAGCATCTTCAGTGCCAGCTGGGAGCGATGGCTGCAGCCCTGCCATGCCCCAGAAGTGCTGTTTCTCTTGTTGACACGGTAGGTTGTCTTCCAGGAAGGGCAGAACAAGCTGCAAGTACAATTTTAGACCTGTGCCTCACTGAGCATCAGGCAACAAGGAGGAAAAAACAATGAGATGCCACTGAAATCAATGCTACTGCTAATTCTTACCCATAATTGACAGTCTCACGGATGACTTCTGGTAAGCTATAAAAACAGGCACGATCTGTATGTCCAACAACAGTGATTACATCTTCATTCAAGTATGGCACATCCACTGTTGTCACCTGTCATTCTAATTTTGGTGATGGCGTGAAGACAAACAGAAACCATTGCATCACCTTCTGTTACGTTCTGTTCTCTGGGCAACCAACACACTGTAACTTGCAGTTAAAAAGTGACGTCTGAAGCCCATGGGTTGTTTGGTACAACGCATCTGTGATCCATCAGAAGCTTTCAGCCTGGCTGACATCATCTAATGGCACAGCTCAATGGTATCTTAAAAAGCATAACTGCTTTGTGTAGAACAAATAGCAGCTTCTCTTAGTAGAAGTCCCAGAAAGGACTCTTCTCCCATTCCTCTCGGGTGTTTTTCTGTGCCCAGCTTCTTTATGGAACAGACAGATTACCTGTAAGGCTCTATCCATTCCCATTTCCAGCCTCTTGGGCTTCTGTTAAGTTCTTGGGTTATTGCTTAGGGAAATCTACTTCATAGGAGCAAAGTGACGGTGATCAGTGCTGTGATGAGCAGCATTACAAACCTCTTCTGTCCGTGCTCTTCCAGAAGGTACAGACCACAGAATCACTGAATGGTTTGAGTTGAAGGGGACCTTTAAAGGCCCCGTCCTCATGTTGTGTAACAGAAGGTATCATACTGCAATGCTTCACAAAATAGAATGCAATCTTAGGTTAGCAGATTTGAATGCCCATGACTTAATCTTGCTTTAAAACCTGGATTCATACGCTGACATCTCCTTAATTTTACGTTTCAAAGCTTGCAAAAAAATCACGGCATCTGGAGATGATGCAGTGTAACTTCTGGATTTGAATGGGAAGTGCCTTAGAAGCAAGATTCCTTCCATAGCAGCCGCTCAACCAAAAGGAGGAATGTAATCCACAGTTAAAACAAAGCAGATCGAGCAGCCACACAAACACAGATCCACTGAGAGACAAACATCTGCACGCAATACAAACAACTCCATACAATGCAAACAGCTCCACAGCTCCCTTCCACACACAGAAAAGCCACTTGCATCGCAGAAGCATCTCGCACAGTGAAAGCAAAGGGGGGGGCAGAAAAGCTGGGCTGAACTCCATGGTGTAACCATACATATCTGCAACAGAGCACAGCGCAGCTACAGACATGCAGACTGAAATCCTGATAAGATCAACTCAACAGGAGTACTTCCATTCCTGCCTTCCTGCGCCGCTATTAAGAAGCCAGGCTAATTAAGAGCTATTTCATCCTATATGCAATTATCTACTTATGCACACTTTTTTTTTCCCCAATATGACTATGTTTGTTCCTCTATTTACAAATGAAGTTTGCGTGTAGGCGAGAAAACATTACCTTCATCCCAAACCAAACACAGCAATCCACCTCGCTGGGAATTTGGCCATCTGTTCCACATTCTGATCTTATCATGATTTTGCTTCACTTTACAAATGCAAAAGCATTCCTCCTTTGAGGGCTTGGATTTGCACGTTCTCATGGAGGCCCACAGACCGCTCCCCAACCCCCCCCCTCCAGGCACAGAACCAGCCCCGGTGCATGGAGTGCTTGCAGCCATACAGAGCATAAAGAAAACACACGGAGGGGATGCAGTGCCCCAGAAGAAACAAACTCAACCACACATGAACGCAACTAAAAGGTCACCCTGCTGAATGCAGACCTCTGCACATCCAGTGCTGGCAGAAACTGAGGATGGAGACGATTCTGAAAGCTGCAGTGTAAGAAGTGACACCAAATAACTCAGACTGGGGATAAGTTAATAACAGGCTTTGACACCAGAGGCTGAAAGGATTATTTCTGAAGTGTTCTTATGCAAAGCGATGCTTGCCTGCATTTGTCAGAGAACCTGCAGCTCTGCCTCAGGACACCACCACGTATAGCAGCCAGCTCCTTGCACTGCCTGGGATGAGCACTCTTTGCTGTCTGCACCTTTCCTCCATCGCCTGCTAACTCCCTGCACCAACCACATTTCATGCTCTAAATCCCAGTGCCTGTTCCCCATCACCTCCCTGCTCACCCTGGCACTGCAGCAGTCACCAGGTGCATGTTATTAGCTTATCCCCAAACAGATGCACGCAGGCCACCCTACAGAGGCACGAGCTAATGGTAATATGAGGTAATGGTGCTTTGGCAGAGAACCACACTCACCAGTAAGAGCTCCCAGATCAAATGGCGAATGTTCAATCCCACAGCTGTCAAAGCACTATGAGCAAACAGCATTAGAAAGCAGAAAACGAGACATCCTTCTTTTACGGTACCTCCTGCATCTTACAGAACTTCTTTGCCTTGAAGACAGAACTTAGAAAGTTTAGAAGCTGTTCAGGAAAAACCCGGCATGTGAAAGTGACTGCCGTTCCTTATGGGCTTCCACTTTTGGACCACAACAGCCTGGTCAGACAACAGGAAGGGGAAGGAGAATTGGACCCAAGTGAAAGGCAAAGCAAGGAAATACACCGCATGCTTGAATCTCAAGGAAAAGATCCAGTGCTGTCGTGAAGCAGAATCCCAAGGTATTACCAGATACACAGCAGCCACTTCCAGTGCACTGCATCAACCTTGCAATGTGAAACAGGCCCAAGATCAGCACTGCATTACCAAACTCAGCTGCTGAGGGAGATGGTTCCAAAAGCATTTCCTCCCCCCACACTCTGCTCCCTCCCCATCTCCTCCAGGCTTCAGCTCCTCTTCAGTGCTGTGCACTTCCTATTTCAAGTGTCCTCTGCAGCAAAAAAAACCCCACGTGTGGCAATACAGACATCGCATTAGATTCAGTTCAGCAGCAACAGAAGACAGAATGTAGACACGGTCAGGGTTTATGACCAACACACATCAGCTCTGTGCTGCTGCACTTTGCCTGCTCCATTTAGGATGCCCGGGCCCTGTCTGACACTGGGCTCACTGACAGAGCACATCCCAAACAATTTCTCCAAAAGGAAGTAACCTCACAGAGCACAAGCTGGGAAGTAACGTTAAAATGACTCTGCACAGCCTCTGGCCATGGACACGGCTTGGGCAGCTGCAGACAGCAGGAAGTCAAGTGAAGACTCGCACTGTCAAGCAGAAAGGTGGCGGTTCATTATAAATGTGGCTGCTTCACTTACAGAAGCAGAAGGGAACGTTTTTCTCCTCAAATTAACACAGCATCAGGGGAAAGACTCCCAGACATGCACTGTGCCATGTGCAGCTCAGGGAGTCCATGGCCACAGCAATGGTGCAACACAATCCTCACCTCAGGGCAGAGCAGTGTGGGTGCTGGGAAGGGCAGAGCAGTGACACACGACCTGGGATGCTTCTGCACTCCGAAGGCTTCCAGCCAACAACTGGACCTATCTTTCAGACTCAGAAGTGAGAAGTTAGAGGCACGTGAAGTATTTCCAAGAGGGCTGAAGCTTGTGGCACCTCTGCAAACAAAGCTATTCTGCATCACACTGGATTTAACCCCAAATAAAATGGCTCTGGCCACTCTGTAAGCATGCAGAGCCATCAGCAACAGCCCTCGTGCCCCTCTGCACAGCAGCATGAAGCTGCACCAGCTGTTTGCAGCTGCAAGTGGGCACAGCTCGTGGACCCACACCTGGATCCCATTGCATGAGCTGCACGTGCTCAGAGGCTGCTGGTGCTTGGCAATACCGAGGGTTACCCCAGGAGCCTCAGCACAGCTCATAGGCCTTTGGTGTCAATAAGCAGTGGAAAGTAGAATCTGATTTGCAGTAACATTTATTAATGATAAATGTACATATTTACAAAGAAAAATCTGAGAAAAAATACAAAGCCAAAAAAGTGTTCCAAAAGAGAGCGTTGTCATTAAAAAGAAAATCTTAGTCCCCACAAACGGATCCAACCCTACCAATGTACCACTGCTAGAAGGTCACAGAGGGGCACAAATCACTGCCCCAAGGACAGACAGCCTGCAGCCCTTCCCTCCAGTGCTATAAACCCAGAGATGCCAGCAGGGACACGGGAGAAAGCACCACAGCAGGGTCTCCCAAGTCACCAGCACGAGTAAGCAGAGACCTAACATTTCCAAACGAATCAGTAACCCCCTGCTCTGGGATACACTGTTCATAGGAAAGCATCCTACCTCAGCCTGCAGATCACAACAGGCGCCATCAGCTCAAGGCCAGTGAAAAAGAAAACCCAATGAAACAGTGGAATCATCCCAGAGCGACGAATCACCAACGCTTAAGCAAACTGAGAGATGCTTCATCTGCAAACTCCCTGAGGGACCCCGAGGTACAGATACGGCAAGGGCAGTCCGACCTCATTCCTGCAAAGGAGGAATGCCAAGGAAACCCACCTCTCCCTTTTATTCCAGGGCTGGAGGCAAATACTGAGCACCTACCCTGCAGGGTCCTTGCCAGTTGCTGTATAAACTGCATGGAAGGGAAACTGCTGCTATTCTTAACTCCAAGTCCCACCACAGTCTTCCTATGGAGAATCCTCAGTTCTTTGTCCATTATCCCACTGGGCAAAGCAGCACACAGCAGGAGGTGCAGACAATACCAGCTGTCCCTTTTAGTAATGGAAAAGAAAACATGGCCACTCTAGGTTAAAGCATGAAAGCCCAAGAAACTATTCTGCCTTTGATCTGGAGATCAGAAGAGCTGATATCAGGGCAAGAAGACTCAGAATAGAAAGTCAGCACAGAGCCAACCACCAGCTCCAGGATGGAACAGGACAAGGGGGCTGAACCTCAGCTGGTCCCTTAGTGCAGCCGTTGGGACCCACATGTGAGCACCAATGAGTCCCACTGCAGCAAGGCAGGCTGCAAAGCACTGGGAAAGTCTATTGAACAGCAGTGCTGCTGGCAGTCCCATAGCAGCCATGTTTCTGGAGTGTCAGAGTCAATGAGATGTCACTTTCTGCAGCACCTCACGCTGAAGAATCAGGATCTCCCATGCAAACAGGGATGAGGTTACCTGCAGATATTTTCAGCTTCCTTTTGGAAGTAAGAATCACATGGGCTGTCAGTACTTTGCAGCATGTTTGTTCCTGAGGAAGAAGTGAGCTCAGTACACCTACGTTCCTTAATGAAAACCTGAGACCTCTGCCCTTGCACTGAGCTGGATGGTGCCAGAGCCCTGCAGTCCTCCTGCAGTGCCATGCCTCAAATGGACATCCAGCAAATAGAGCAACAGCAGGAATCACCCAGCACAGCACAATGCACACCATACACATGGCACACGAAAACAAGACCCCAGCAGGTTGCCTCAGGGCACTGCTGTAGCTCCATCTGCCATACGAGCTAACAGAGAAGAGGAAGAGGTGGCTGGCAGAGCAGGATGGAGCACAACGGACTGCAGACATTCCCAGAACACACCTCAGCATCAGCCAGGGGATGTTTCTGCTCTTGATAAGCTCCCATCCTTCCCTGCCACAAAAGATCATACCCACCTGAATGAATGCAGACAACTGGCCCCTATGCTGCCCTACAAAGACAAAGCATTGGTTCAGTTTCTTTAAGCTCTTCAATAACTGCTCTATAAACTCCAAAAACGTACCTGAGCATTCTCTGAATGTACAGTTTAAGGGGTTTTTCTGTGCTGATGGTATCCAGCCATATCTCAAGGCTCAACAACAAAAAGTAAGAGAGAGACCATCTTAATTAAAGAACTGAGCTGCAGTGGCCAACAGAGTGCACCTCTCAGCACTCTGGAGATCACCCTGAGCACTGTGTTCAAACACTGCACCAGGCAAAGCTTTCAGACTTCAGGTCCTTTGGAAATGGCAGACAGACAGCAACCAAAAGCCACTGCTATGGCTTCAGAGCATTTATCATCAGCTCAGACAGACAGCGGGCAATAGCCCGACCAGCACTCAGTGACCACCATCCAAGCAATGGCTTTTGGAAGGAAGCAGGAAACGTGCAGTTAATTCTTCTCCATGAAAAATGGAAAGAACACAGAGAGGAAGAACAGAACATTCCCTGTCCCTTGGTGCTGTGGAGGATGAATGATTCCCACATCTCGCCATGCATGCTCCAATTGCAGAGAACTTTCTGGAAACCTTCTTCCCTCCATCATCTCTTGCACTGCAGGAGCACTCCATCACAGAATCACAGAATCAGAGCATGGCCTGGGTTGGAAGGGACCTC
>PPHD01014753.1:1430-16503 GCA_002909625.1 Bambusicola thoracicus | reverse complement strand
TATCACTCTCTTATCCCCCAAAAGAGAGAAGAGATGCATGAAGGTCACTACTGAAGATTCATAAACCATTGTGAATAATGTCAGAACTATAATTTAATTAGTGGCCCATCTGTCACTTTCTGTTTGACGAGCACTAAATGTCCAATTATCATTTAATATCTGCTCTAATCAGTTCTGGCAAATTTTGCAGACACACCAGAGATGACATTAATAGATGGAAGTAAAACTACCTTTGCCACATTATCAGAACAAGAAAGCTTGTGCAGTTTTTACTTACAGTGAGGAAGGTATGAATTCATTCAAATTATCAACGAAGACATTTCATGTAGACTGTGTTACTGTATATTGCTAACTAAATCTTGTAGTAGACTTTCTTTAGACTTCGAGGGAAAAAAGATCTTTTATTTTTTATGGAATTTTGGAATTTATGGAAAATGAAATTTCTTGGGTGTTTTTTTTTTTTGTTGTTTTTTTGGTTTTTTTTGTCCAAAATAATATTAAATATTACATCATCAGTGCCTCCATCTCCGATCTCTCTGTATTATCTTCATTAATTAGTTTGTACCTTCTGTTTCTCCTTTCTCTTTCTGACATTAGCCTTTGAGAACATAAGACTGAAAAAGTTCTTCATAAAGAAGGGGGAAAAAAGGCATATTGGATAAATGCAAGTGAGTTTTTTAAAGCTGAAATATACAATCTAGGCACATGAAAAGTGTTGGGCCTAAGATTTTAGTCTGTTGCTGGAAAAGCAGCTTATCACCATGTCATGACCTTTTTTTGGACAAAGAAGAGCAAAAGAAAAATGTAATTTTTTAATGGAATTTACAGCACATGTGTCTTGTCAGACAGGACACAGAAAATGACCACATGTTACAAAGCATAGAGCAGCATGCTAGTAAGACTGATGATCTATGAAACATATATTGACAGCATTACAAAGTGCACTTTTCCACTTGTAATGGAAGATAAAAAAAACCTGACCTATCCACACTTTGGGTCAAGGTCAGGCAGCCCATACCTTCTCAGATTCAAGATCAATAACAGCCTCTGAAACAGGCTTTTGGCTTGACAAGAAATTTCCTCTAATAAACAAGTGCTGCTCACCTGACACTTTAGATTTTTGTCTGAACTACAATTCTAAATAAAATTCTTCAGAACTAAGAAAGAAAAAATATGGCCAAAAATAAACAAATAAATAAATAAAGTGTAATTTGTAATATGACTGCATAGATTTGCCACTTAACAGATAATAAGGTTGGGATTGCTGCCTGGTACATCCTCTGCAGTGATAAAATAGATAATTATTTAAGTTGATACAAAATAAAGCCCCTTTTACCTTCTGGTATGTGTTTTGGCAGCTACTCAAAAGCTAAAATGTCATTTCTGATACTTCTATATTTTCAGCAATGCTAGTGAACCTGAGATTCTACTGAGACTAACTTGTCACGTTGTTGTTCTACACAGCACTGGAAAGGGCTGCCCAGGGAGGTGTATTTAATGCTTGTTAATTATGGTTTGTGACTGCGGTCACCAACATCCAGGAGGACAACAGGAAGTCCTGAAAGAGTAAGAGTTGAGCAAGACATTGTTACCACTACTGATCGATCTCTGAAAATGAATGAAATTCGAGGTCTGAGAAAAGATTTTTCACACCACCCAAATGAGCCTATTGTCACCTGGTTACTTCGATGCTGGGACAGTGGGGCCGACAATGTGTGGCTAGATAGTAGAGAAGCTTGCCAACTGGGTGGCATTACTAGGGACTCTGCCATTGACAGAGGTATTAATACATGCCAGAATGAGTCCTTCATCCTCTGGAAGCAGATGCTGCTAGCCGTAAAAGAAAGATACCCCTTCAAAGATGATCTGATGCCTGAGAAAAAGAAATGGACGGATATGGATAAATTGGACTTGAATGATGCTTTTCAGTAGAATATTAGGAGGTGAATATACCCAGTATATACAAAGATGGAATGTAATTCAGCATAAAAATGGATCAAATTGATAATTCTTAGGCAAGCAATACCAGGCAATAGATAGTGAGTTGGAAACTGTATACCAGTAAATCACTGGTCTGTTCTCACTGGTCCTGTGGAGACACCTGTACTTCTCTATCCTCCTGTTCCTCTGCTGCTTATTTAGGAAATACTGTGCTTCTGTTTATGAAGGGCCTTGTTCAAGGGTATCTTGTTACCTTTTAAGTCGGTGGTCAAACTGTTGTTACTTTCTTGGAAGCAGATGGGGCCCATATGGCTTGCTTGCATGATCATTGCTCATGTACAACACCCACAGAGCTAACTGGTTTCTAACCAGGATGAATTGCAAAGTGAACAACAGCAAAATGAATGAAATAACCTAAAACAACGCAGAGGCTATGTGGGAAGCACTGAGTTTTGTAATCCTCTTCTGGGTACATTTTGGCACCTCATTTACACCTTCCCAAAGACTCACTGCAGGGATGCGTTGTGAAGGACTATAATGGGGCAGTGAATAATAGCAAGCTGATGTGGAAAAGACCTGTAACTGTGGAAAGTGAAGCATTAAGTCTTAATCAGAGGGCTATTAGTTTCTTGGGCAGTTAATGTATGACTCTGTTGATGCCATTCTCATTTTAATTTGTTAATCTGTTTCCACTGGATTATGAAATGCACTAGATGTGAAGTGCAATGTCCACTGTAACTGAACCTGAGTATTGCTGTTACTAAGAACATGTGTGAATAGTAGATGTGAAAAAGCATGAAATTAAAATCTACTTTTTCTTCAGATACAACATTGGGTGTATCAATTTTAAATGTTAAAAGGAGTGCCCAGTGAAGTACCTAGAAGAAGAAAAAGGGTATATTTTAGATCGAGATGCAAACTGTCATCTGTAAAGTTCAGTAACATTATCACCTTAAGGATACAACAGAAAGTTATGAAGACACAGATATTCTCAAGTCATCATGAACCAGATATTCTGAGAAGGGCTGTCCCTGAACCACTACAGTGTAACAATTAGGCCCTGATGACAGGAAGGGTTAATCAGCTTAGGTGGAACAGCAGAGATGCAGTGTCAACTAGTTTGCTCATCAATAGCTTAGAAAACCTCAGAATGAACTACAAATAGTGAAGTGCAGATGTGCTGTGCAGATGTATTTTTGTTTCACTAACAGCATGCCAATAGTTAATCAAGGCAACTGATTCATGCTCCTAACTGGGAGCAAGACTCTAATGCACAGCCAGATGTGTAAAGTTAAAAAAGTGGGGCAAGAAAATGAGACAAAAGGTACTAACATAAAAATGCACAAGTCATGGCTTCAGTAACATACTGTATGCAACTCTATGGAGTTCTTTCCTTTCATATCCTTTCTTGGTATGCTGAGGGGAAAAATGGTGAAAAAAAAACCCAAACTGTTGCAGTTGTAAAATGAATGTTTATCATGCATATTGCTGCAGCTTAGGCATGAGAACTCTGATGTGGATGAACAGCTAGTCTCATTACCTGAGTCCTGGCACCAACAGTAGGACTCCATTCTTAGCAAGTAGTATCAGGTTCATCATGGTGAGCCCCAACCATCAGATTTGCAGATATATTTTTGTGCTAGGCATTAATATTTCAGTATAGGGAGTCAAGTTTTGAGTTGTATTCATGAAAATAAGTAACATCTTTAAACAATGCAATGCTCACCTATAATCAGCACAACCATTACCACCAGCTGTCCATCACAAATTCTGCTAGGAGGAAAGAGGTAAAAATAAAAATGACAATTACAACACCTACGTTTTCAAAGGAGAACTGTTTGTATTTTACCAACCTATAATTTGCTACAAATGTTGCAATGTGTACTTGATATTAATTATTTACTTATTAGCATAATCGTGGTTCTGCTTAAAATGAAATTAAATATGTATATCTTATATAGAGAATATGGAAGAACTGATAAAAAGGATGAAAAAAGACATAAAAATAAAAAGAAATCTTAATTAACTCTGCAAATATTTCTTATCTTTGTACTTATCAGAGTTTGGAGATCAGCTAGGAGTTTTTCTCTTTAAAGAGTAGATGTTTTGCTATTCTCATTTAATAAGAACCCTAACAGTGAAGATGATAATGATATAATAGTTCAGTTGTTCCTGCAAAATCTCCATAAAGTCTAGGACCCTAATGTGACTGCTGAACAAGGAAGTCAATATACAGTACAAACAGGCTCTGTTTAAGCTTCTTTCTGTGAAAATCTATACACGGTGACTCAAAAATGATGATGATGGTGTTGCAGTGGTACTGCAGAAAGATATATGTATTTACTGGAATAATAATTAAGGATATTGCTAAAAATACTGATGGGGTTCAAAAAATCTGTAGTAATTTATGTGCTCTTCTGTGCAAAGAAGGGTAAAGGAAAACCCTAGGAACTAGCAACCTGTCAGCTTCACCTCTGTGCCAGGGAAGATCAGGGAGCAGATCCTCCTGGAAGCTGAACTAAGGCACATGGAAGAGAGAGGTGAAACAGGACAATAAGCATGGCTTCACCAGGGGGAATTCCTGCCTGAACAACTTAATCATCCTCTATTATGGTGTAACAACATCAGTAGTCAAGGGAAGAGCCACTGATGTCATTTATTCGGACTTCAGGGAGGGCTTTGACAAGGCTCCCCATAGCATTCATTTCTCTAAATTAAAAATATATGAATTTAATATGTGGACTGTTCAGTGGATGAGAAACTGGTTGAGAGATTGCACCTACACAGTGGTGGTCAATGGCTCTATGTCTAGATGGAGATCACAGTCACAAGTGGCATCTCCCAGGGGTCAGTACTGGGACCACTGCTCTTTAATACCTTTATCAGTGATATCTGCAGTGGGATTGAGTGCAACCTCAGCAAGTCTGCAGATGACATTAAGCTGCTTGATGCAGTCAATACACCAGAAGGATGGGATGCTATCCAGAAAGACCTAGACAGCCTCAAGAAAAGAGCCCAGGAGAACCGTATGAGGTTCAACAAAACCAAGTGCAAGGCCTTCCACCTGGGTCGTGGCAATTCCTGCTATCAGTACAGTCTGGGGGATGTAATAACAGAGGACAGCTCTGCTGAAAGGACTTATGGGTACTGATGGTTGGCAAGTTGGGCATCAGCCAGTAGCCATATCCTGAGCTGCATCAAAAGAAGTGTGGCCAGAAGTTTAAGGGAGGTGATTCTGCCCCACTACTCTGCACTGGAGAGGCCTGGAGTACTGCCTTCAGATGTGGAGTCCTCAGTACAGGAGAGACATGGATTTGTTGGATTACTTCCAGAAGAGGGCCGCAAAATTATCCAAGTGATGGAACACCTCTGCTACAAGGACAGGCTGAGACAGTTGGGACTTCTCAGTCTGGAGAAAAGAAGGCTCTGGGCAGACCTAAGAGTGGTCTCCCAGTGTCTAAAGGGGGCTATAAGAAAGAAGGGGACAGACTTTTTAACAGGTTCTGATGAGATAGGACCAGGGGAAATGCTTTCAAACTAAACCAAGGCAGATTTAGATTGGATATAAGGAAAAAGTCTTTTACAGTAAGGATGATGTGTCACTGGAACAAGTTGTCCAGAGAGGTTATGGATGCCTCACCCCTGGAGACATCCAAGGTCAGGCTGGACAGGGCTCTGGACACCTCGATCCAGCTGTAGGTATCCCTGCTCATTGCAGGAGAGTTGGACTAGATGATCTCTAAGGGTCCCTCCCAACTCAAATGATTGTATGATTCAGTGAAACTTCATTTTCAGAGGTAGAAGGTAATTACAGGGTTTTTTTTTCTGTTTCTCTGCAGTCCTCTGTTTTATTATTTCACTCTCTCTTCCCCCTATGATGCCAGGAATAGGCTTGTATGCTTACTATTTTTTTTCTTTATTTGGGGTGGAGGTTGAAGAGTGGGGGAAGATTTCCAAGGTGTTAGGTGGTTTTGGTTTTTGTTTGTTTGTTTGTTTTTTTTTAATGGGGGAAATACTTTCCTTACCTCCTTGGAAACATCTTTATATGTGATAACATCAGTCAAGATTTTTTTACCATTCACTGAAGATTAGAAGCAATTAAGTCTTCTGTTACTCTCCTCCCTGCTGAAAAAAAATATTGAATTTATCTGAAAATATACTTGTGGTGGACAGTTACAAATTCCAATCCTTGCTTGTTTTAAAGTTAAGGTCAGAATGAAAGAGAGTTTAAGATGCTAAGTACTTACAACAAGACCTTGAATGCACACCTTGAATAATAGGCAGACAGTTGAGTTTGCGTGAGTCCTGCAGCAAATAGGTCCTTGAACAGTCATGCTGCTGCTTTCAACGTTAGTTGCAATCTGTAAGTGGTTTTCAAGGGTAACTCCAAATAAAGAACATTAAGGTAATACAGCCTGGAAGTAAGATCACAACTGAGAGATAGGAATGTATAAATACTCTTCCTTTAAAAATGAGCAGATAACTCTTGATTTGTCTACTTAAATACTTCCCATAATGAAGTAACAGAAATCAGAGAAGGAAAGACAATAATAGGTCCCTACAAGTTAATTTCTAACATTTCTCAGTGTCTCTAGAGTCTGGTGTTGAACACCCACATTTCTTGCTCAAACATCCTTAATTTAGGAAACTTAGGCAAAATTGACCTTCAACATGTAGCCCTTGCACCACTCCACGCCATCAAGGAAAAGAAATTCAAGTAAGCAGTATATTGAACTATAAAATATCTTTCCTTTTCTAAATCCATTTAAAAGCCCCCATGTAGAGATACCATAAACTCTTGTTTCTGAAGTGACATTTGACAACATATGCTTTTTTAGTCCATTCTCACTTCCTTTTGTCTTTCAGAAGAAAGTAATTTTATTACTTTTGTCTTTATATGATCAAGTCTCTTTCAGAGCTTGTCATCTTTATATTAACCTTCTGTTGGAATGAAAGATGCACTGAAAGAAAAATAATTTTTTTTATATTGTTTATACCCAATCACGGAAAAAAAGATAGAGAGTTTCTTAGGTGTTAAGAATTACCAATGTAATTGTAATTTGTAATTGTAAAACAAGCACAGAACATACATTACCTGCAGTCCATCTAAGTCCAGACTTCCAGGTGAGCTTGGTTTTATAGAAGCGCACCAATACTTTTAAGAAGGCAAGCCTCAAAAATTTCTCAACCTTGAAGAGAACTTGAAAGGCAAAATCAGGGTTGCTGAGTTCTTTGAAGTATCTTCAATGTCGTTCTTTAAGGTATTTCAGAGTTTTCTTTGGCTACATTGTGAAATTTAGCTCATTTTCAATTGTAAGATACATTTTTGAAATCTGTTCACTACTGTCATTTTGAGAAGATATACTACTAAGCCAGAAAAAATTGAAGTTTCAACAGACACCATCATTTTTACATTTTACAAGTAATATAGTACATGTACTAGTAAATGTAGAGTAGTCTCAGTTGTAATTGTTATTAAAAATATGTGGAAAGAAAATGCTGGAGAACAGAAAAAAATTAGAAGTATGTTAGCTACCTGTCTATCTATGTTACAAGACAGATGAACATGCAGAATACATATGAAATAAAAGTCATTTAAATGCATTCATATTTTTCCCCTGACTTTATTTTTAACCCTAACTTTCTTCATCAACAACTGTATTTTATGCTGCCTTGGTTACTTACTGAACTGAAACATCTTCTCAAAATAAAAAATCCTTTCCTGAAGACATAATTTGAAATGGAATTCAGTTCTTGGTTCTCCTTCAAACGCCAGTTGTTTTTCTCTAATGTGTTAATAAACCTGTTTTCTTCAGCTTCTTTATACATATGTGTTCTTCTGTTACTCTTTTTTATATGACATGATTATTTACTCTTTTCACTGGTTCATTTTCTCCTTTAACTTTATAAATCCTGACTGACTAAAATTGGTTTCTACCGTTGTGTATTTCTTCACATTTCAAGAACTGTTTTCATAACTTCTGATCTCACAGCAGTTTCTTTTTAAACAACATTGCCCTCAGTTTCTTAGACAAGAAGAAATTAAGAACATATTATTCTTATAGACAACCACTAAGTCAATGTAATTAATCCCTTCCTCATTCATTTTCATGATTTCAGAGCTTAAGTATCAAAATGTTTCCACATTTTTCCATTGATTTCTTATTTTGCAGCTGTTTATGAATACTGCCCCTACAAGGACAGACTGAGAGAGCTGGGGTATATTCATCCTGGAGTAGGCTCTGGGAAGACATGAGAGTGGCTTTTCAATATCTGAAGGAGGAATATAAAAAAGAAGGGGACAAATTCTTTAGCAACGTCTATTGTGATAGGACAAGAGGAAAGAGTTTCCATTTAAAAGAGAATAGATTAATGTTGGATATAAGGAAAACGTCTTTTACAGTGAGGGTGGTCAGGCACTGAGACAGGTTGCCCAAAGAAGTGGTGGATGATCCATCTCTGGAGACATTCAAGGTCAGGCTGAGTGGGTTTCTGAACAACCCAATCTATCTGTAGATGTCCCTGTTCATTGCAGGGGAGTTGAACTAGATGACCTTTAATGATCCCTTCCAACTCAAAAGATTCTATGATTCTATGATTTATTTACTTATTTAGGAGATAGAAAAACTTTATTCTTTTCCATATGGGATTTTGACATTTAAATTTGGATTTTTAATCAGTGTGAATAGTTTCCATAATGCCTTTAGTTGATGAACTCAAAGATCTTTCTAACACATACTGTTGTGTCTAGCATTGGCCAAGGGAAGATGCTGTGAACAGTCAGAAGGACAACAATCTTTATGTCTCCGTCAGTACTCATAACCCTTTTCAGCTCATAGACTTTCTGAACTAGGTGGGCTTTCTTTGTAATTACTAACCTCCAGGTAATTCTTTTCCCTCAATTTCACCCATTTCTTCTGGAATCTATATATGTCAAACTTCTGTCACACAGGTGACTATCAATGCAGGGTAGTTATCTCTACTATTTTTCTTTTAGGGTTATTACTTTTAAGGGGTAAAAGATATATGTAAAAAACATGACTTTCTGCTTGATATGAGAAAATATTTTGCACATTTTTCTGTAAAAGCAGACAGATTCTCTGTGCACAGATCTCTACAAGGGTGAAGGGAAAAAGAGAATTCCTAGTTGCAATCAGTTTGACTTAATAGATACATAATGCATCCACGGAGGCATGGAACAACCTTGCTTGTTCCCAGAACTTTCTATTTACTATACCAGGTCCTATAAATTGGAAGGCAGAGACTAATACTTTTTGTGGCAGATCAACTGCTTAGTCAGTACTTATTTTGAATGACTGTGTATGTGCAGGGGACCAGATGTGTCCTTTCCAAGTGTTAACAGGGAATTGCCATGGTTGGTAATTCATGGATCGTTTCCATAAAGGAAGCCTCGGTCCCTTTAAAAAAAAAATAATGTCATTTTTGCAGTAGCTGGTGAGAAAACTACGCACAAGGCATTTATTTTCTTCTCAGCACTGTAAGTTAATGATAAAGGTTTAGATTTCACTTTCCAGTATCTTTGTTAGCTTAACACAGTACAATTTGGAGTGTACAGGGGGAGAAATGTTCATTTTTGTCACTGGCAATTGTATCAGTGACGGTCAAAGAGTGATAGAGGCCAGAATACTTGATAATTTGCCTGCAGTGATGCTTGTACTCCTTGGGAGTTGTTTGAATTAAACACTGCCAACCAGGGAAAAATCAATAAAGTTGTTTAAATGGTTTCAGAGGGGCCTTTGCAATGATTGAATATTACTCTTCTTACAAGACCAAGAGTGGCTTTTTTTTTTTTCCCCTGCATGACCAGTAACTAAAATTATTCAGACCAAGAGTTCAAATGAAGGCTGAAGGTCTTCTTTTCTTATTGTCTTCTTCTACTGACAGACATTTTCATTTTCTTTTTCATTCTTTTAGCTAAAGTAGAACAAATCAATAAACCTCCCAGAAACAGCAGTATTAACATTCCAAATCATCCTTATTTCCAGCTAAATCTGCAGAAAAGAAAGGCCAACAGCAGCACAGATTTACACCAGCTGAGGATATACTCCAACAATTCTGTGGGTCGGATTACTTTCAATCAGTTTGGTCATGAAATTATATACTCCACAAAAAAAGAACTGCAAACAACACAGATTTTCACCATACACAGTAGCATAAAATTTTAGTTGTATAATATGGTTTGAACACTTTTTAATTATATACAACAGCCTGAAGAAATTAACTGAAGGGAATTCAGTATCCAAAGTTGTGTTTTATAAAGGACATGGAAAAAAATATGTTAGCTACTTGTTCAGAGAAAGTAATAAATCTTAGAAAATCTGCAGCATGTCCATATGTAGAATTTCTTCATTCAGATGAAGACATAGTCTATGGTAGGTAGGAATTTTTTTAAAAGCTTATTTACAATGAAACCTCAATCTTGACCTTATGTCAGCTAAACAAGTATGAGTTTCTGGTATTCCTAGCAGAAATGTTATTCAGCCTTTGCTCATGTGAAACTAGTGGTAGCTATCTGTACTTTTTGTCTACATCATTGATATTATATAGATACACATTTTTATATCTAATGATACATAATAATACATCACTATGATATATATTATGTATAGACAAATAGTTGTTATATGTATATATAAGAGATCTGAAAGCACGTGAATTTTAAATTTTCACTGCAAATCAGACATAGAGTGGAAAAAGAATAGATAGAACCTAATCAAGGAAAGTAGGATTTTTTGTTCTTCTTTGTTTTGCCACTGTTCAACATTTAACATATGTCTTGATTACCCTGCTAAAATAACAAAAGTAACAGCAACCTGTAACTATAGAAATGCTTTGAGACCTCATTAACAGTTGCAACATTTTTAAAGCTTCATTAGAAATTATCCAGTGTGAATGAATGGTACATTTTAGAATAATAATGAAAGAAACTATGCCAACATAGGAAACAAACAAAAACAAACAAGCAGACAAACAAACAAACAAACAAACAAACAAACAAAAAGCCACAATCATAATTTCAAGTCTTAACAGTGCTTTTTTGTTTTGTTTTGTTTTGTTTTTTCACAGTTCTAGGAGATGGTACTAAACAATTAATTTTGTCACAGTTACTCCTTCCAGGTACATATGACAGTGAACTTTTAGAGAAGTTATATGTTTTTCTTTTGGTGCACATCACCTGGTACAGCAATAGACAGAATACACATTTGTATATCCTCTCTCTCTCTTTGTTATCTAAATTTTGAACTTAGGACATGTATTTTATAGTCAGGATACAAAGTGGTTGCTCTGTGTCAGATTATGCTCCCTATTCCAACTTTTCGTTTAGAAAAATTCTTTCAGCAGCAGAAATCAGCTTGATTGCAAAAGAAGTATTCTTTATGTCTGTCATATGCCTCTAAATCATTGCCTGTTTCTCTATGCAAAGACTTCGGATTTCTTTTGTTTCTGTTTTTGTTTTTCTCAAAATTTTGCCCCATCTTTTCTTGTATAAATTTTGTTAAAGGTTAAAAAAAAAAAAGAGAGAGAGAACAGACGTAACTATACTGACACAAATTAAAATATGGCAGTATGTGTTGAGTTTGCATAAAAAAGTTTCTTACAGTTTTCAGTTAAGAGGTAGAGTATATGTTCTGTCTTAGTTTTCAATTTTAATACAGTTGGTGTGCTTAAATATACATCTTCAAATCTTAATTTCTTAGTACAGTGTGGGGAAGTCAGAATTAAAAAAATGTTGAGAGGAAAAATTCCAATTTGTCATGTAAATATCAGTATAATTGTAACAATAGAGATCTATTCTCAATTGTCAAATCATAAATAGCTCATCCATCTTTCTTCGTATTTTGTCTATGTGTGTTATATGTCTATATATGTCTGTGTCTGTAGGCCCTCAAGAGGAAAAATGATAGCCCACTCTTGTCTACTGCACCCCGTGGTCCTTCAACTGGACATAGTATTGAAGCTTTTAGTTCAGTTTTGTGTCTATCTGCTTGGAGATACAAGCAGATACAACCAAACATATTAGTAATTGTGGCCATGGACATTTTCAGCCATTAAAAAAACAAATAAATAAACAAACAATCCCACTTTTATCATCTAGAAATGATTATCTTTTGAAGAGATAATAGTCTTCCATCTGATGAAAAGCTTAATTAAAAATACTTGTGTTAGTTGATTTTTTAAATTTCAGTGTTGACAATAAATTCTAGTATCTGGATTGTCTCATATGTGACATTTGCTTTCATAAGCTATGCAGTTATCATAAGTTAATCCAGTACAGAAACTAATCAAGGAAGGTGTTACACAATTGTAAAACATATGATTAAAGTGAGGGAAGGCAAAGCTCTTGCAAAGAACTGAATATTATAATGAAATTGCCACTGAATGGAGATGTGAGGACTTCAGGCTCAGTTTAATTAGGCCACTGAGTGGAATCCCCTAAGACTGACAAGAATTGAACAGCTAATAATCAGTTTGTTCTTTACTGATTACCAGCTAATCATGCCCCAAACACAACCCGTTTCCCCTTTCTCATTATGAATACATTTGCAAGCCTTTTTTCTAAACTCTGCACCTTTATGGGCGCACAAGCCCTAATCAGCTAACTTCAAGAGCTTTAATAACTAGTATCTTTAATGGTCCACCTATTGTTTGTGGAGCAAATATTTGCATCCTTCAGCATCACAGTGGTAAACATTGCCTGTACTTGTATGAAGTGATGAGAAAACCAATTATGCAAGAGCAGCAGATTTTGTTACCTCATTTTCAAAAGTTAATTTCCATTTTCCAGTAGCTGAGTGTGACTCTGCCAAATGCTATAATTTTGCGTACAAAGTAGAAAAACAACTTGCACTCAAATTTTTTTGCATATCATGGCAGTGACTTCTAAGATATTACTGTAAAACTACTTTTCTATAAAATAAAAAAAGAAACTCACATTTTATGTGTCATATTTCATTACACTGTAATCTCAGATAATCACACCCAGGTCATTTAAAAGCTGACTATTGACTTCATTGGACCTTAGATCTATTTTGTCATGTTGTCATGTTATAGACAATAGAAAAATATGGTTAGAGAGTTAGTTAATGACATTCAAGAGAAGCAAAAAGCCAACAAAAACGTTAGAAATGTATCCATCAATTACAATGGGACAAACAGATATCCTGGACTATTTTAGATGAAAAGAGATAATGTCCATTGTCTCCTGAAGAGCAGTTAACCGAGAAAGTGTTATTTGAACTCAAAACATACAATTTAGGGCAGTAAACAAAGTTTACACACACAAATAAACCTTTTTATAAAAATACCTTCCATAGTGTAAGACACTTCCATAACTGGGAGGTGGATGCCTAAATTTTGTGTGTATCTCAGTTTTCATCTATAGTTTCCTAAATTTCCTATAAATCTCAATTACTTTGATAAATGCCAAGGAGTTCTGCCATCTTGACAGACCTAAGCAGCTGAGCAACAAAGTCATGAATATGTCTCATATATCCTCAGATCCCAATAGGACTTATCCCACACCACCAGTAAGTTCTACAGAAACCAAAGGGGGCTTTTACTCAAAATCACAGTCAAACAATAAAGAGGTGACTGCAAGTTCCTGTCTCTTAGCACAGAGAGGTTAGAAAACCTTCATAAAAGTTTCATAAAATTAATTCCTATGGCTTGTATCTTTAAATAAATAAACAAAAAGGAAGGAACCAAGGAAGAGGTAAAGTGACTACATTAAGAAATGGATTGATGTGTTACTCCTGTGCAGTGTTCAGCAAACCTTTCTCTGGAGAGGCTTTATTGGTTTGATAGTGCTAAATTTTCCAAACACGTGTATATCTTCTGGTGCACAGCAAGTTTGTCACTGTTGAGAAACTACGTCAGCCAAGTTAGAAAAGTTAAGAGCCTGCAAAACCTAAGTCATCCAGAACTGCCACTAATAGAAAAAAATAGACAGAGATATTAAAGGATTTTAAAGTTATATGAGGTTGGGATTTTAGACAAATGAGAGTGAAAGGTAGGAAGAATGGGTATTGCATTTGCAAGATATTTGCAAATATGCAAGATAACTTAGATAACGCAAAAAATAATAATTTTAAAAAACAGTGGTGCATCAGCCTATCTTCTTAAAATTATAAACCAAAAAATGAAGAGGTAAAATACTTTCAATCACATAAAAATAACAGGAACTGGAAACAGCATTAAATAGCATTAGAATAATCAAAGTAGATTTTGCTTTCTTTATAGCCTTAACCACACGTAAGTTCAAGGCAATAGTTTTTCTAAAATCTTCATTGTCTTAGCATAGTACAATTATTTCTGTCTCCCATAGAATTTTTACTTAGCACTTTCTGTGCTTAAGATTTTCTTAAAGCAATTTTCCTCAGTTATTCAAAAACTGGTGGACTTAAGAAAAGTTCAGTCACTTTAATCTGTTCTGTTTGTTTGTTTGTTTTTTGTTTTACACCACTATAATTGAGTGTAGAAAAAGTGTTTTGGACTCTAGTTCTTGAAATTTGCCAGAAATCACTGAAGTGAATTTATTTATGTATGTGTAGTTTCTTTATTTCCAGAAAGAAGTAGTGCTGGTTTAGTTTAATTATCATTATCATTAGTTTAATGATTGACCCTCATTTCTAAAGTGAGCTGAGAATAAACTGTGTATTTTCAAATATAAGTGTTTGGAGTGTCCTGTTTATTCTCTAGAACTCAGAACAGAGCTATTTCTTTTTTATCTCAACCATGATTCAGTCATAATTTAAAATCTTACATCTTCACCTACTGTAAACTTTTAAGTGTTTGAGCACATTGGCAGATTTGTATTTAAAATTTTCGGTATATGAGATACACTCATGTTGTGTGTATAAATTGTAATAAGGAACACAGCACCTCAGAGAAGGGTGATAAATTGAGATCTGTATATAGTAGATATCTATTAATTATATATATATTTCCTGATCAAGTTCTGTATTGAGCATGCCCAGCAGAGCCTATTTCTGAATCCAGATACAGTGTTTGTAGCAGAGGCATGCAATTCAATAAGTCACTCACTCTTGGGAATACAATCCTCCCTAAACCAGGTGAAATATGGAGTGTGCAAAAAAAAAAAAAAGCACAG
>PPHD01014752.1:0-12931 GCA_002909625.1 Bambusicola thoracicus | reverse complement strand
TGTGCACCGTATCAGTCTGTACTGGGGTAGCACCATACACTCTCCTATTGTAGGGTTCCTCCCCTGGGTTTGAGCTTTTCTTCCTCCCCAGCCAGAAGAGGGGACCTCTGCTAGGGGAAAGCAGAAGGGTTTGGGGAGTTGGTTGCTTTCGGCTGCTCCTGCTTTGCTGCCAGTGACAGCACGCTTGCAAGAGGGAATGTTAAATTGTTCTTGCAGGTCTGCGCCACCGACACTGGAGACCATGAGGCCAAAGCAGGAGTGGGAGATGAGGCTGAACAGGATACGAATGACCAAGGAAAGTGTCCGAGTAAGTTCCTGTCAGACAGCTCCCAGCTTAAGAGCGTGTGGTTCACATCAGTGCTACTTGATGTGCTTAGTTGCAACTCTCTTTGGGAGAAGAGTGAGACCCAAGAAAGAGGTTTGTGTCCCAAAGCATAGCACAGTCAGTCAGCATTTGTGAACAGCTGCAGAGCTCTGTCTGTGTCCAGGCTCGTGAATGTGGATAAGCCATGTGGCTATGAAAGCAGTGTGTTGGGTTAATAACAGGGGCAGTTACTCTCTCTCCTTCTAGGTCCTTTTCTATTCTCTTCAGTCCTGCAAAACCAAACCATGTCTGCTTTAGGGCCTGTGAGCATTCTGGGGCCGAGTGCTTTGTTGAGGCAACAGTGCCAGGGGAATTTGCCTGTTCTAGGCATTCAGAGCCCTAGAATTCCTTAGGCAGAGGCTTTGATTAACGTGCCTGTTTTCTTTTCTCTCTTTTAGGATCAGTTCAATGACCACATTCAGATGGTGAGAAATGGAACGAAGCTGAGCAGCCTCCCACAGATCCCAACCCCAACACTGCCACCTCCACCCTCAGAAGTGAGTGCCTCTCCAGCCTAACAAATAGAAGCTTTGATTGCTGTGAGGCTCTGGGAATAGCCTGTTTGCTGGCTTGTGACTGGCAATGTCTGTGCTAAGTGCATAAATGGAGACTGTAGGATTATACTTTTTGGAGTTCTCTGCTTGCCCTTTGAGGCAGCTGTGTGTCTGGGCTCACCTGCTGCCCATGGTGAGAATGGTCTGCATGGCCTTCACTTGCCACAAGAAGCATAATGTCCAGTGGCTGTGGCTCAGCTCACCTCCTGTCTGGTTGGGGAGGAAGATGCTCAGCTGTGCTTTGAGATGGACTTACTCTAACCAGCCTTTTCTTCCCACCCTGTTTTTCTTTCTCAGACAGATTTCATGCTGACGGCATTCCAGCCCAACCCATCCCTTACTCCCAGGCTCCCCTTTCCCATTGGACCGGTTCCTGTTCCCATGGTCATGCCAAGTGCTGATCCTCGGGCACTCTCCTTTCCTCTCCTGAACCCTGCAATCTCCAGACCCAACCAGCCTTCCCCACCGTTGCCTGCATCCCAAGGAAGAAACAGCCCCGTTGTGGCATCGCTTATTGGCACACACAGTCCTCACATGACTCCTGCAGCCTCCATCCCTCCTCCACCAGGCCTGGGAGGAGTTAAGGTCACTCCGGAGTTTCACAGGCCACAGCCAGCAGATAAGCTGGAGAAGCTGCTGGAGAAGTTGTTGACTCGATTTCCACAGTGCAACAAGTAAGTGTCTTGTGGTGTTCTTCCCTGGAAACGAAAATTTGTGGGTGAGGTGTGAGCTGGGATAAGGGGAAGTGAAGCGTGTCTGGAGCTTAGGAGGTCTGGAGAAAAGTAAGGGAAGTGTAAAGGCAAAGGGTGGGTGCTCTCTGTCAGTAAGAGAGATTTGGAGCTTTATTTAAAAGACAGCAGTGACACCTGAAAGCAGCCAAGAGCTCTGCCGTCCTCCACTGAGGTGCTGCGACAGGTGGGCGCTGTCTCTTTGCTCCAGCTGGGATTTCCCTCACTTCCTGCTGTTTTAGGGACAGAAGCTCAGCATGTGATGCATCTCATTTGGATGACTGAGAGCACATATTCCTCTGCTGTGATACAGCCTTTCCCCGGTGCTGGGGTGGCTGTCTCGCATGGAGCACTGTTGCAGGTCCTTTGATTGGAGGGGCCCCCTCCGGGGAGGCTGCTTGGCTCACTGGTGGCGGGTGGGAGCTCTTAGTAGGCTGCTGTTCTGCAGGGCCCAGCTCACCAACATCCTGCAGCAGATCAAGACTGCTCGGAGGACAATGGCGGGTCTGACTATGGAGGAGCTGAACCAGCTGGTGGCAGCCAAGCTCGCAGAGCAGCAGGAGCGGGCAGCAGCTGGGGCTCAGGTAGGATTGCTGGGGTGGTGTTGGGGGGCTGCAGGGAAAGGGAGCCTGGGTGGCAGAGAGAAGCGAGAGCAGCTCCTGTTCCCTGGCTCCCTGCAGACTGAGCTGAATGGGGCCCACTGGTGGGACCACACAGAGCTCAGGCTTGGGTTGTATATGCCAGGGAAGCAATTTTTCCCAAAGGTAACTTAGGGTAGCTCAGCTATCCTTTACATTTGCACATTTCTGATATGTCTTGTTTGCTTTCCCGCAGCCTCTCAGTCGAATCAGGGCACCCATGTTTTCTGCTCCACTGCCTCAGATCAGCACACCAATGTTCCTGCCCCCAGCCCAGGTAGCTTACCCTGGAACAGCATCACACGTAAGATTTTTGTGGTTTTTCCGAGGGCGCTCCACCATCTCCAGGGAAAGCCAGCTGGGGAGGGAGCTCTTATGAGAAGTGGGCAAAGGGATGAGTCAGTGAAGCAGGGACCTCTCTTTCTCCTCACATAGCTACTCAGGCTGGTGGGTTAGAAGGGAAGGGTTGGAAGCATGGGTTCTTCTGTGCTCTGTATCAAAAGAGGAGAGAACGGCTGCAGGATTGGTGTGCAGAAGGAAGAACTGGGTAAACTGGGTCCCCTGGCAAGACCAGTAGCTGCAACACTGAGTTATGTGTGGCTGTATCTGTGTAGTGTAACTGTCTGCCTTGTGTTCTCTTGCTGCTCGACCCAGACCCCAGCTGCCTGTAAGCTGTGTCTCATGTGCCAGAAGCTTGTGCAGCCTAGCGACCTTCATCCCATGGCCTGCTCACACGTGCTGCACAAGGAGGTAAGTCCTTCCTTGCTACGTACATCTTCTGTGTTCCTTAATTATGGTTCCCAGTGCAGATTCCCCTCCTGGGTCCCTGGGCGCATGTAGTGAGTTCCTGTTGTATGGAGACTTTGCCAGGAGAAAGGTACTATCAATCAATTGACTTCTCTGTTCTATCACTTCCACTTGCTCTTAGCTGGGCCACCCCGAGTGGCCATTTGGTTGTGCCTTTAAGAACAAGGCTATCCTTGTTAGGCCTTGGAGCTTGTGCTCATTTTCAGGAGGGTTAAATCTTGGTCTTTTGCCTTCTGGGAGGTTATAGAACATGGTGATGGAGAAAGCTTGCACTCTCACCTCATTGCTGGTGCGCTGCAGGCGTGTGTACAGGAGCTCAGTTGGAAAGGGCTCCCCAGTCCCAGTGACCTTTTGACTGAGCTGTTTCTAAGGAGCAAATAAGCCATCCCATAAAATGGATGCCCTTTGCCATCACTTCCAGAAAAGTAACGCCACGTTACCTTCGCAGCACCTTTGAGTTGTGCCAGTGGCTCTTGACTAATTCTCTTTCTTCCAGTGCATCAAATTTTGGGCACAAACCAACACAAATGACACTTGCCCCTTTTGTCCAAGTCTCAAATGACGGCTACTCGAACAAAGTGGTCCCACGGGAGGAGTTGCTGTGAATAGACAGGATCAGTTCTAAGATTTCTACAGTTCTATATTTATACGACCATGTATACACATGTACATTTTTATTATATAGGTAATGTGTGTATAGAAAGTCTGTATACATACAAATTCATAAATAAAGTGTGTATATTATGCAGTGATTTGGTGCTGCTCCTTATTTCTTAGTTTGTAGCCTTGCTGGCTTCCTTTCCAGTGTGTGTTAAAGCACAACCTGTGTTATGTGTGTGTTAAAGCACAACCTGTGTTATGTGTGTGTTAAAGCACAACCTGCCTGCTGGGACTCTGTGCCCCTCGATGGGATGTCTCACATGCCCATGCCACATCCATCTGCTGCTCCCTGTGCGTGCTCTGAGTAGATCCCCTCTTAGCAATGAACAGATTGTAGATGAAAAGCTTTTTTCTGGTTTTCTTCTTTAATGTAATAATTTACTGTGTTAACATTCATTGTTCTTACACAGACAATAGGTTACAGAGTACCGGAGTCTATAGCGACAGCCTGCCGTAGCCATCCCCATCCCTCCTCCCTCTGGGCAGAGTTCTGCACACGCTTTCTTCTGCTGTTTCCTGTTGCAGTTTTGGGTCCTGGGGAGGGAGCGCTGGGGAGCGAACAGATTTGGCTGCACTGCAGCTCAGGATAACCAACCCGTTGCAGTTCCTTGTATCCCCTCTCCTGTACTTTCTCCTAAAGCCCGGGCTGATGCACCAACCCTTTCTCCATGGATTCTGGTGAGATGACAAGGTGCTCAGCACCACTTAAAATCTTGTACTGATTCTGTAGGTTATTTTTTCCTTTTTTTTTTTTTTTCTTTTTATTTCTCCAGTCTGTGGCACAAACTCAGCACTGCTAGAAGCACCTTTGCTTTGGGGTTGGTCAGTGCAAGTGCTGCCAGGGTACAGCATGCCTGAATTTGGCCACAGTCTGAATCTTTCTACACACGCTTGTCAGCATGTTTTAAGGCAGTGGTCCACAACAGAGCCTCTGGGATCCTGGGGAGGGTCCTGGGCAGGCACGAGGGTGTGGAGGTCTGTGTGCACTCTGCAATTGCATAACCTTGCCCTCTTGCACTGGAGTAGAATTGCTGGATGAGTTTTGGAGCACAGCATGGGAATTGGATGCTATTTCCAAGCACGGGAGTTAAGTGGGATGGTGCAGGGGTGCATGTGATGGGCTGTTGGGGCAGTGCCTAGTGCTGTGATTGGCTTGCCTCTCCTCTGGTCTCCTACCCTGTGTTTCCTCCAGCCTCTCTGGCTCCCTCACAGCTTTTTCAAAGCAATCTTTAACTGCAGGATTTTGTTCATGAGCTTTATGTTAGTGGTCGCTGTAGGCTTGTAATGCTCCAGCCAGTCTCCACTTGAACTGGTGCCTTAGCTCTGCCCAGGCCCTAGCACTGCAGGTAGCTCTGATTTTTTTCACTTGTGGAAGAATGCTGCCTTTTTCATTAGTGAAGCTCAGTGTTAAGAACAAAGCACTTTCACGTCCGAGTCTGAGGCAGAGAATTAAGGAAACAGAGCATTATCAACTGTCAGCAAGCTCAAGAGCGCGTGCTCTGAGGATGGGAGGTGAGCACAGTGGCACCCTCCTCCTGTTGCAGGGTGAGCTGTGATGCAGGGGAGTACAAAAGGGAACGGTTGTTCTTACACACCACGAAATCTTCCCTTTGCTGTATGAACAAAGCGAGGGCAAAACCGCCTCCTCTGCCACACATCCTTTTGGTTTGTGAACCACTGCTGTGTGATCCGGCTCTGCCCTCTTCCTGCATCCCTCCATCATTGTCACTGGATCGCTGACACGCAATACCTCCTCTGACACCCATAAAGTGCTTCCATCCAGGCATGCCGCTGCTGAGCAAGCCCTGGGCTCGGGTGATGGCCAAAGCCCCGGGACTGAGCAGAGGGCTAAAAATACTTAAAAAAACAACACAACAAAACAGGATAAAACTCCCTAATATTGGGTTCGGAACAGTGGCTTTCGGAGCTAGAATTAAAAATAGATCTATATGTATATATTGTACAGGTGAGGAGCTGACCATTATTTGTACACCTGTGTGCAGTGCGGGACCTGCTATATACACACACTGATTCTGCGCAGCTGTACTAACAGTGAGTCGCATTGTAAAAAAAAAAAAAAAAAACCCAACGAAACAATAAATACAACCATGTGTTTAAAAAAACAAGAAATGCTGCAGTCCCCACAGACACCTCCTTTCCCCCGTGCTGCCACGGTGTCTCTTGCCTTGGGGGCAGGAGCCCAGGTCCAAGCGTGTCTGCAGCCGGGTGTGCTGGCTGCTGAAGCGAGGCAGCAGCTGCAGGTGGGGGCCGCCGAGCCGGCGCTGGCTCCCCTATGGCTTTCAAACAGGCGAGTGGGCTGAGGAACAGGCAAGCTCTCTCCTGGCACGCAGTTTCTGCTTGTTCTGGGCTGTAGGGGAAGCTCCTTCCTTTGTTCCCGTTCAGTCCAAGGGGCTGTGAAGCGCAGGGAAGAGAACCCCATGTCCTGGAGCAGAGGCTGTTGTCCACAGGGCCGGAGGGCAGCAGCTTCTATGCAGAAAATGCTGTGGATGCTGGAAGGCAGGTGAGGCAGTTCCCTGTCCCCCAAGGGGATGTGGTGATCAGAAATGGAGTCAGGAGAGGATGGCTGCCCATCCTGGGAGGCAGCAGGGCAGGGTGGGTGCAGAGAGGCCTGGGGCTGGCAGCAGTGGAAGGGCAGATTGGGAGGACAGGGGAAATGCCACAGCAAATGTTAGTGTGCACTGTACAGGGGAGCAGGAGGATGGGAGCAGCTGTCCCCCAGCTTCTGCCTTCTCTTGCCCCAGGGCAGCTTCAGGCTGGCACTCTGTGGTGTTTCCTACAAGCCCAGGCCTGGGGGCGGTGGCTCTGGAGATGCTCTCTCTGGAGTCCAGCTCACAGGTGTCATGGGGAGGGGAGCTGCACGGGGAAGGCATGACCACAGCACACATGCACACACGCACAGGTCACTACACAGAGAGCCTAGGCCAGCAGCTTCCCTACAGCGCAGGCTGAGAAGGGCAGATACACAGCACTGGGAGGGGAGGGGGACAGACGTGGGGTGATGGCTCATCAGTTTGGAAAGTCTTGGCAGGACAGCTACGGAAAGCTCAGCTCATTATTGTGCCAGAGCAGACACTTGCACCCAGTCCTTTCAGAGGCTACAGGTGAGACAGGGTTGCTGTGTTGTCACCCAATAGCAGCCAAGCTATGTCTGTACATCCTAGACAAAAGCAACTGAGGCCTGAGGCTCCCCAAGCTGCCCTTGCATACACTGCTGCCTGACAGGCTGCAAGTACATGCTGAATGTTTGCTTGTGTCTGACGGTGGGTCAGCAAGGGGTGGCTGGTGTCAGAACCAGGGCAAAGCCTTTGGAGCACAGAGGGGGATCCTAACCTGCTGCTAGGACCTGATCTCTACCTGCTCCCCATGCTGGTGTTGCCTCTCCTGTCCTGCTATGCAAATGCTGCCCTGGGTGATGGTAACCTAGGGACTCAAGGACTGAGCCTCAGTGCTGCCATTCTGCTCCCAGTACTGGGTTGCTCCTGGCCCATTAACTCAAAGGGCACGGGGTCCCTGCAGCCAGGAGGGCCTGGGCTGACTGTCTGAGCACCCTACGCTGATGTCCTATCTCCATGCTCTAGCCTCCAAAGAAAGGACGTACCTCTCCTTGCCCTGCTGCCTCACCTGCAGTCCTGGGGCTGCCCCCACGCTCCGGTGTCACTTCAGCAAAGATATGTCATCAGCAAAGTCATCGTGGTCCCGTCGCAGGCAGCGGAAGCAGCGCCACTGGAACACCATGAGGCAGAGAGGCAGCATGAACAGGGCGCAGATGGCTGCCATGACATAAGCAATGGTCATCAAGGTGGACTCATCTGTCTGTGGGATGTTGTAGCCACAGTCCTCCATGTTGGAGTGCAGGTAGGGCCCCTCCACTGCGGCTGTCCGAAACTCATCGTGCACTGTGGGCAGGTTAAAGGCAAGCATCTGGTCACTGAGATACCACTGCATGTCCACAACTCTTTCCCATAGCCCCCTGCCTTCTCTCCCTCTTGCCTTCCTTCTCTCCCTTACCGTGGCAGGCACTGACAGCAAAGCCAATGCGCTTGCGGGCACGGTCAAAGACCACGTAGAAACCCTCCATGATAACAGCACCCATGACAGTGCCTGTGGAGGACTGAGAGATGGCAAACTTGTAGCAGTCATCCTGAGAGGTGGCCACGTCCTCCACTGGGCGCAGGTATTGCTGCATGGAGAGAAGAACTGTCAGCTCTGTCCCGGACTGCCTCCAGCTCGGTGCTGAGCAGGGTCTGGCCTGGCCAACGCTCACCTGGGGAAGGATGGTGATCCGGAAGGACTGGTTGGTGGCCTCCCCCATCAGGTAGAGGGACAGAACAGGGAAGATGTGCCAGGGGGTGGTGCCGACCTGCCAGCAAACCAGCTGCTCCCCCAGCCAGAAGCCATCTGGGAACTTCTCTGTCTGCCAGAGGGAAAGGGGAGGTGAGGGGTCTGTGTGGGCAGGGAGCAGAGATGCTCAGGCTGGTGACAGGCAGCCACCCTGCCCACAGCCCTCCACTGGCACTGGGGATGTGCCCAGAGAAGGGAGAGATGGATGGATGAGTTTCAAGGGCCACACTGACCGAAGAAGCTGTCTTGATGGATTTCACTGCGGCCTCAAACACCTTCTTCGGCAGCCTCAGGTTGGTGGTGCCACTGTCCACGATACTCTTGTCATAGTTGTACTGCAGACAGTGAGAGGAGGAGTGATCCAGGTGTAAACCAGCCCAGCTCCCCTCCATGCCAGCACCTGACTGCTCTGGCTCCCCCTGCACAGCTACTGAGGCTGAGCCCATCCCCTGTTTTCTACCGTGATGGACTCAAAGCCCACACTCATCTCAGCTTCACCCCTGGCCAAGCTGCCTGGTGCCCTCAGCCTCCATCACCAACCAAGCACTGAACCCCCAGGCACCAGGACCTGCAGCATTCACTACACTCGATGATTTTAGCTGTAACCAAAGGACAGATGCCTTCAGCAACAAAGCAACCCTTTGCAGGGCAGATCCCCCTGGTGCCCCTGTCACCTCTTTGCAGTCCATGTTCAGGTCCTGCCCGTTGACCTCCAGCTTGACAATGATGACCTCGTAGTACCACTCCTTCCGGATAGGTGTGTACCAGATGTCACCCACATACAGTGAGCGGTCGATGCCACCAATGATCTGCAATGGGGACAGAAAGGTGCCTGATACCACATGTTGCCACCTCCAGCCATGGCACGTTCTGTGTGGCCATCCCTGCCCATGGGGACACCCAAACCACATGGAGAATCCCCAGCCTCCCGCTGCCATGCTGGTTCCTTGCTCTACAGCACTCACCATGCTGCCTCCCACTGATGCCAAGGTCTCTGTCTCGTTGGGCGAGAAGCCTGCCCCACAAAGCTGGAGGGAGAAGATGTTGGGCACCTGGGTCTGCTTCACCAGGGAATCAAAAAAGGGCTCCAGGCTGTCGTCAGGCTGGAGAAAAGCAGAGGCAGGACAGGGATGTGTCAGTGGAGGACACCCAGATGTCCCCTTGCTCTGTGCCCCAGGAATCCTGGCTCTGTATGCTGTTGGGGCAGGGCTCAATGTCAGTCATGTAAATGCACACCCTATTTGGCCCATTGGGACTGTGCGGAGCTAAGGAGAGAAGAAATGTAACCCCTTGAGCAAGGTGTGCTGTGCTGGGACAGAATGCCTATGTTTGCTGAGAGAAGCTGGATGCAGTACTGGCAGATGTGGGCCCCCAGCTGTGATCAGGACTCACCCGTGCGATCTCAGCATAGGCCAGCCCCAGGATTCCTTCCCAGTTGGAGCCATTGATGAAGAATTTGTCTGACTCCGTGATGGCAGCGATGTTGGCTCTGACAGTGACGTTGGGGCCATGGGGGATGGTGACAAGGTCAGTGCCCAGCTCCCCTTCCCACTTGCCCTGGGTGTAGGGCACATACACACCCTTCCGCAGGTCACGGTAGGTGCTGGACCTGGAATGGTGTCAAAAAGAGTAAAACCACTGCAGAGGAGATGATGTCAGTCAGAGCATATGCATAATAACCAAGCATTGCAAGTGCACAGGCCTGCCTAGCCTGTGGGTCAGCATGGCTGTGTAAGGACACTGCATTTCTCAGTACAAGTGGTTGCTGGAGAGCCCAGAAAGGGTCAGTGAAGCACAAGGACAGTGCCTTGTAGCCTGGATTGAGGCTGCAATAGGGCACATGGGGGACAAGCGTAGCTGTTGTATGCTATGCTATGCACAACAGCCAGCAGCACAGATATGGGCTGCTTAACTGTTGTGAGAGGGAGGACTGGCAGCCAAGGGTTCCCCCACTTCTCTGGGTACAAGGGGCCATCCAGACCTACCTGAGGCTGAGCAGCATTACCTGGCTGTGTCAGCCCAGGACTTAGGGCTATGTCTGGCCAAACCCAGAGCAAGACAGACCACACCACCACTGGAGGTGAGCCACAGGCACAAGGACTAGTGGCCATGCTGTTTTCCCCCAGTGCCTGCCCCCACAGCATACTCACAGCTGCCGCTGGTAGTATCTCCGGAGAAAAGGGTGAGGTGCAGCTCCCACAGCAAAATTACTGCTCCCAGTGTCCACCAGGATATTGAGCTGGAGAAGGAAGAGACAAGGAAGGTTTGTGACTGCAGTAGAACCCAGGCCACACTGTGCACCAAGGTCTGTGTGGCACTGCAGGCAAGTGATGCTTTCTCTTTCCCTATGTTTTCTGCATGGTGGCTGCTGTGCCATGCGCTCCAGGGACCCATAGCTCTGGGTCCTCATCTCAGCAGCAAGCCTAGTTCTGCCCTGCTGGCCAGGGCTGCGTGGCAGCCACACTTGTGGGACTGTGGGAGCAGCACTGGGACAGGCAGGGGTAGTGCAGGGAGGCTGCAGCCCAGCAGCTGCTGGAGCCTGCTGATACTGTGCACAAGGATGGCTCAGGGCAGTTGTGCAAGAGAGGACGCGATGGTGGAGCAGGAGTCAGCAACATCAGGTTGTTGCACAAAAAGCAAACATCATCTTGGCACTGTGCAAACACAGCATGAGCTGCCCCGCTCAGCACGGCACGGCCTCAGCCCCCTGCAACCGGTGTGGGAGAGTGCAGCAGCAAGACAAGGTCTCTAGGTTCCCCTTGCCAGGAAATCTAATTTGCTGGTGGGAAGGACTGATGGTACACAAGCTGCTGTGGATTGCTGCATCCGCTAATCAGCCATCCATATGCTGAGCTCTGCTCCCGATTCATTTCTGCCTTGCCCTGGATTAGCAGCTTGCAGGCAGAGCTTGGCAAGCACCCCACCAGCCGGGCTAGGAGTGGGCCAGCCCTGTCCTGCCACTGGCCAAGCCCTGTCTGTGGCCCCTCTGCCCTGCTGGAGTCGGGCCTGGTGGGACACTGCTGGTTGTGGAGGGCTGTGCAGCTATGGGGCTGCTCACCCATACAAGCGATCCACCAGGGCTGTAGGCCTTAAGCTGTGGATTCAGAGAGGAATGAAGCTAATGCGCTTGTGCTAATCACACCGGCGCTTGGCTACCACCTGCAGAATTTCTTCAGTGAACTACGGGCAATGGCTCCCTGCACACAGCACAAACTTAGCAACCGCTGCCCTGGCCTACCTTGGTGCCCAGCTCTCCTGCACCAACCCTGGTGGCTGTCCTGCATTCTCCACACTGTGACCCAGGCAGGCTTTTTGCCAAGGAGACCTTCAGCACCAGGTAGGAAGTGGAGCACCATGCTCACCCTGCTGCACGCCTTACTCAAAGCACCCAGAGCTTTCCCCAGGCAACCACAGCCCTGCCATTCCCAGGGCGGCTGCTGGAGCGTTCATTAGCCATCTGCTGCACACTGCCTTTCTGCTCATCTCCAGGGTGCCCGGTGAGGACGGCTTTCCCTGGAGAGATACCTGCTGAGCTGACACTGCAGGGAGAGCACACAGACAGCAGGGAGGAGGCTCGCTCTGGAGGCCATGTTGTCAAGAACAACCACGTTAGGAAGATGAGGAAACCTGCAGCTGCCCAGGACCTGCACCAAGCCCGTGGACGTTCAGACAGTCCCAGAACTGCCCACTGGGCTCTTCCTCGCATGGCATGTGCAGCATTTTGTGGGAGGCAGGGGTGGGAACTCTGCCCTGCAGGCTGCTCTCTGCTGCCTCGGGTTTGCTGCCACGTGTGTTGGCCCCACTTCCTCCAGGCACAGCCCAGCCCTTGTCTCAGGCCAGGACACGACACGTGCAGCGGTAAGGCTGGGACATGTGTGGCAGGGATGCTCTCTGAAGCCCGTCTGCAGCTCCCTGGATGTGACAGCCCCTCTGGGCGCCTGGCAGAAGCACTGCCTCCACACTGCACGCGAGAGCGGGGCTGGCAGCGCGCTTGTGGGGTCGTGGGGGGACAAGCACGCAGCGGTGGCACCGAGCCTCTGCCATCTGTCCCGGAGTGCTGGCTTGGGCTGCTCTGCTCCCACCTCCTCCCGCTGTCCGGGTGAATCAGCGCTGGTGGCACAGGCGCGCTGAGAGCCGGGGGGGCGCGAGCGCGATTAATTGTTGGTAGTGACTGCGCAGTGCAGCCCAGCTCACAGCCAAAATTCAAGCACAGCACAACAAAGAAGGTGAAAGCCAAGGAGAGCGAGGGGCTGGCAGTGAGACCACAGCGGGCTGCATGTGTACCTCTGAAGCGGACACGCATCCTCCCAGATAAACACCCGCCACGCTCCCCAATTTCCTGTGTATGCATCAACTTAGCCTTTCATGTGAATCTTTTAATTCCATTAAAATGCCTGGAGGGATTTTGCTCCGGCACACAAACACGCACACACGCATGCATATGCACACACACTGCATCCACGCTTGGAAGCGCTCCAAGGCTGGAAGATGCTTCCCAAAAGGGTGACAGCTTCAGAAATCCACGAGTGCCTGGAAACAGGTGGTTCTCACTGAAATTATTTGGCAGCTGACACATGGCATGTTCCAAGCAAAAGCTCCAGCAGGGCTGGATGATGAAATCACATTTAGAGCTAGATTTTAGAAATAATCTCCTTTTTTTTTTTTTTTTATTCCATAAACATACCCTGCCTGAGCAGAAAAATACATCCTCAGCACACACGAACAACACAAAGCCGCCTCCAGACACAAAATTCACAGAGCCATAGAACGGCTCAGGTTGGAGCGGAGCTCAAAGCCCACCCAGTGCCACCCCCGGCC
>PPHD01014751.1:0-16507 GCA_002909625.1 Bambusicola thoracicus | reverse complement strand
ATGTCAGCAAAGTGATTACCAGAAGTTTATATTCTGCTTTTGCTGGATAAACAAAAACATTCAAATTCCAGGATTGCCAACATTTAAATGATCCCCCTACTGAAAGTCAATATTGTCATTTTCAGAAATTCCAGTGCATACTAACTTCCTGCATGCAATTTTCTCATCCTGAGGTATAGATAGAATATAAGAATACATGACCAATTTCTTTTTAATTCTGCTAATAAAAGTCTCATATTGTTAGAAGATTTAGCAGAAGGATTGTTTGAAGTAAATATATTTTCTCTCTTGACTGACAGACTAGCATTCATTAGCTGTTTCTTCCTGCTTTTATGTACCTATTACTCTCATTTAAGAATAACATATCTCAGTAGAGCAGTGATTTATCAAGTGACTGAAAATGGCACTGACCTGCTGGATACCATAGGTCCAGCCTTGCCTGATTCGATCCCTTGCCCACACATTGTGAGCATTCTCTGCTAGTTTATCCACCATAGCTTCTTGAGAGGGGGTCAGTTTGATGAAACTCAGATCCATGGGAGCAGGCTTATATCCACTCAACAACTGGTAGCTGTCAAAATACAGAGAACTTGAAGTTATTTTGCAGTCAGTAAAAGTTAATAGAAACTGCAAAGTAAAGAAGCTATGTGCATGCAACATATCAATAAAAATAATTTGTCTTTTAATGTAAATAATAATAACATACTGACATTTGTTGTTATTTTTTTTCTTTAAGGAAACTGTATCTTGATGGGATGAATAAGATGGAGAAACAATGAAAGCTACACAAAATGATTGGCACTAAAAATGTTTTTGAAGTATTTTAGTACTTTCTCACATTAAACGAGTAGATTTAGATGTTACATATTTATATACTTATATGAACATTATTAATTCCTCTGAACTCTTCTTAATAATTATTGCGGTCTAAAAACCCCTTACTGATGGAAGAAAATATTCTCTATTATATAAGAACACGTAAGACAGAATAGGTTAAATGGGTTACTCAAGATTACATGAAGTCTCTTTACATAGATTACACGAAGTTTTCTTTTATAATATCTCAATCCTTAGATAACCTTTAAAACTTAGAAGCAAATATTTAAAACTGAAGCATGACTTGAAGAATTTCCTCGCTACTTTTAGCAGTACTAAGAATGAAGCGTTGTTTGCATTTATGAAGTTGTTCCCACAGAATCAGTCATCTCCCAGTTTGCTTATTCAGGTTTTCTTCAGAAAAGAACACAACGCATATACTAATGCATGCAGCATATTAGGACTTGCCAAATTTAAAACCAAAACCTATGACACTTCAGCTGCAGGATTTACCCACACAAAATACATCTAGCTCAACAATCTTCACATCAGAGTTTTCTGAATGACGGAGACTTGCCCAGGATTCAAAAGTTTTCCAATCTTTTTAATGAGTATGCTTAGACATGTTAAAATAATAGTGACAGTAATAATATCAGCAACAAAAATAGAAATTTCTTAGTCTGATTAGAAACTGCTGCCCTCATTCAAATTAAAATATGATAAAATAAATAAACAGAGTGCGAGTGAGCGAGCAAGAGGGATACGGATCTGGTTGCAAATCTTTGATTCTTTGCAATTAGGTAATTATGATGGCCCAACAAAGTCAACTGTATAATCCAGCACATAAGGACATGGGTATACTGCCTTGGTGCAGAGCCTTTTCAGTGCAAAAAGTGCTAACAGGAAAAGGAAGAAAACAAAGAAAACACACAGAAACATATACCTGCCAAGGATGTCAAAGATAACAAACTTGGCCAGACTCACTACCTGGTGAAGGTAGGTATGAGAGGTCGTTCTCATTCAGATTATCTGACTAAGGGCCTTTTATGATAAATAAAAGGATGGTAACAAACATAGAGACAGAAGTTCTGGCAAGAACCAGAACCAAACCTGGTCAGATGCTGATAACTGATGGACTATAGAGACATGGCTAGCAATATGAGGCTTTGAAAGTCATAACAACATATCCCTCTGAGTCCAGGACGTTGGAATGGGTTAGTGGGCCCTGCACCAGATAATGAATAAACATGCAGAGGAAAGGAAAGCAAGGAAGAGGAAAGCATAGGGTAGACAGAAAGCAGGAGCATTGTGTCGGTGCCCACATGCTGGCAGTAAAAAGTAATAAAGAGGGTGAAACTTTGCATGGCAGAGGGGAATGGGTGAAAAAGAGCAGCAGAAAAAAAAAAACAAAACCACAGCCCTACAGACACCAATCAAAGGAGGAGGAAAATAAGTGCTCCAGGTGATAGAGAAGGGATTTCTCCTCTATCTTATGGAAAAACTATGGTGGAGCAGGTGGATGTGCCTCGAATATCCCTGAGTATTTATCCTCAAGCAAACAGAGAAAGCAAAGCACTACTTTAGTCATATAGCAACAGGGGTCTGTGGCAGAAATACAACAGTCTCTCACCAAAATTATATGCTGGGTCTTTAAAGAGTAGCTAGTTGAAAAAAACTGTCTAATAATGTTCAAAACAACATCAGTATTCTCTTATATTTTATTTATTTGGAGTGGCAAAGAAATCCAGAAAAAGCAACATTATTTATCCTGTTTTATATTCCACAATATTTTAATACTTCATAAGTCCTAGTCAACTATCTTCTGTGATTGAAAACAAGAACCGAAAACAAACAAACATTCAAGGGGGATTATCTATAAGAACAATGCTAAACCCTCTTCAAAACTACTGATTTCTTTTTTTTAATGTTTCAGGTCTGCTATGAAAATAGCAATTCAAAAACCCACATCTAAAAACCATTCATATAAGTACCAATTGGTAAATTTATATTAAAAAAATAATCAAGAATTAATCAATTCTCCAGGAGCTTCTGAATCACTTAAGTGAGATTAGTAATGTCAGTTAGTAACGGAAACAGTGTATCATACAGAATTAACATTTTCATCAGATTGGCAATTATTACATTCTTCTTGTCATATTCCCCTGCATAATCTCCTGTGTTTGAACAGTTAAGATAGGCACAGAGTAAAAGAACCAGGTGCCTCAAAGGATTTTGTCACAGAAGACATGTACATATTATTTCAGGATGTAAGCGGATATTCATTAAGGATAAGTATCAATGGATATTTGTGAGAATAATAAAAGCACAATATGTATTGTTTAAAGATTTCCAACATTCTGTGTGAGCAAGTGTTGAAAAATGCATCTGTATTATTTAGAGACACAGAACTAACACACACAGAAAGTGACATCTCCCATGAAAGAATCGGCTTTTGACACATTACCTCCTGTAACTCCTTGCTATGATTATATCTACCTTAGTTGCAGGTGAGCAATCCTTCTAGTCTTCATTTGGCATCACCCACACACCAAATGCAATCTTGCCTTATAACTACACACTTGTATTCACATGTTGAAATCTTTGCTACATTTTTATTCAAAAACTATTTAATGATTTCTTGTATGCTGTCTTTTTTTTTTTTAACTGTTTTTTTTTCTATCCATTGTAAATACAGTATCAAAATTCTTACTTTGTATGTACAGTAGGACCTCAGACTTCCCAAGTTACGACTTTCAGTGAAATGAAGACAGAGGTGGTACTAGAGATTACCATTCCTTTTCATAATATGGAAGGAAATCTGGACTTCTATTTTAAACTTAGAAATAATAGAACACATGATTTCTCTTCTGAAACTATGACCTTTTCCCTTCTAAGTTTACACACTTCACAATTCTTCTTTATACCACTAAATTGAATAACAATCTAGACACACTTACAAACCATGAGCACAAACGTATGTTAGGACTTAAGGCTTTCATATGCTCATAACCAAAGACAGTTCCACTATGTTCAACCATGTTAATGTTCTCAAATTCCTTATTCTCAAACTTGGGGGCACACTAGTCCTAAGGAAGAATCCAGAAAATACTGACTGGGCACTGAGAGCTGATTTCAGAGTTGAGGAAGTAGAGGCCAATATTATCAGCCCAGGCCTAGTCCTACGAATAATGCTCTTCCCATTTTTATCACTCAGGAAGAAATCAGGTAGCTATAACTGTTCTGTCCAACTCAAGTCACTACACGGCCATTCTAGGACTTTCAAAAGGGTTGCTTTAAAAATTTACAGCATGGCAAAATATATTGACAAGTTTGCTGTAAACATCAAATGAAAAGTTGCTGCACTAGACTCTATAAATAAAGAACTTTGTAAAAATAAGTAGAATGCCAGACATATCAACAAAATCACAGAAAACCTCAACTTTGTCTACACATCAGATTGTAAATATCTAAAAGGAAAGGTATAAGCGTTGGTATGTATAAATTTCTGAACACCTATAAATGCATACACATATACCCAAATACCTACAAAAGCAGCCACACAAAATCAAATATGAGAACACAGTTTGCTTTACTCATACTGCCTAACACACACACACACAAAAAAAAAAGCAGTTAAATTTCACTTACTTCTTCGGAAGTTTCATTTTTTTCACTTTTTCTTCAGCATGTTCATCAGCAATTCCAACATGGCAGCCTAATGCCAGCAGGGTTCTAGAATACATGAATAACAGACAAATTACTGCCAATGTTTCTATATCCAGAGTTGCTTGGTATATAAATGACACCATACAACATGTAAATTTTACCTACAGGAATGACAAAGTAACATGGAAAAATCAACACCACCCATTTGTATGGGTGATATGCTTTGTGGTGGTAAGAAAATGCCACAATGTGTTCCCAAACATTTTAGTAAACATATGAGGGAATTATTTCAAAATGTAACCATCATATAGTCTGCCATCTTTACAAGGTGTCAGTTAAAAGATTCCCTGTCCCTGAAATACATGTTTCTGCTTTATACACCTATTTCTATGGTTTATATACCCATTCATATTGTTTTATACCAAAGCTTTTTTATGTGACATTATTTACTCCTAAGCTAATGAAAGGCGAAAAGACAGGAAATGTCACTTGTTATTTTTGGAATGTGCCTTCAGAAAGAGATGATGTTATTCAAGGATTTTAATTGGGTCTGGTTTTCATTAGGTCACATTACTAAAAAAAGAGCTGACAGCAGAATACACTTCAAGCATTATACTAAAACGGCCATCATAATACTTAATATGGATATTCGATATTGACCCACTACAAAGAAAAGTGTTTAAGATAGATTCAGTGCGCTATGTACCACTGGGCTTCCACCAGGAAGGACATTCTGACCCAACCCTGTAAAATGCAGCTAATTTCAGAAAACAAATGGTCCCTGTGTGCCTCATAACACGGTTGACAGTGACTTCTGATAAGTTCAAACCTCCTCCTTTCTATACAGTCACATTATCCAGTAGTATAAATCTTAAATTTCATCAATTTCAAGGACTTATATTAATATACATCTTGATCTGTAAATCATCAACCATTTGTTCCTGCACTTACTTTAAATACTGGATTATCAAAGCTTAGTATCTTTAACCTAGATGAACTACCAAAATACTGAGAGCGAAATGACAAAATTCAAGAGAGAACTTTGGAGTCAGTTAAGAAGTTTCTCAAAATCTGAGGGCAATACCCATATATTTGAAACTGGATATACAAGACTAATCACAGGTGTAAAGCTTGGGCTCCAGTCCCAATTCCTTCCAACACGTAAGGAAGATAGAATACAAGGGTTTGATTTGTTCTTGACTCCATTTAAAAAATATTTTCTGGACTTGTCTTAACTATTTCTATTGCTCTTTACATGACTGTGGGGAAAAATGGACATCAATACTGCTCTAGCAATATATCTCTATACAGACAAATTAAATGTTTCAAGGCGAGTCATAGAGTGTATTCTTAGTGCTAGTTACATGGAGTAAATGCTACTGTTATGTGAAACTCTATTTAAATTCAGGTAGTTAAATTAGATTCCAGGAAGTCAACATGCAGAGGACAACTCTTGCAAAACACAATCTGAGAAAATACAACAAAGATAAACTTCATTTACCATAAACCATATCTGATTCCTATGCAGCTATCACTAGCATAAGCAAGAGAACATATTTAACAACGAAAAGCAGTGCAGAGGAGTTAAGCCCCACCAACCCTAACCTACTTGTAAGCATAAGATAGGAAGCTGAACATATATCCAGTTGAACACTGCAAATTCAAATCAGAAAGTTCAGCAGGATTAAAAGGCAGCTGAGAGATTTTTAATTACACTTCAATTGACATTTCAAACAGACTCATTAATACAAGTGGAAACCAAAAGACCCCTGAAGCACTTTAGAGCTAAACAAGAAAACTGAAAAGTGCCTGAATGCAACACTTGGCATAATATTGATACATGTAATTATCACAAACACAACTGAGAAAATAGGTAGAAAGGGGAAAGTCAGTCACAAAATATTAAGAATAAAAACAATAAAAGATCAAAATACAGAATAAAAATAAAATCATGTCCCACAATGTTCTCGAATGCAACTCTTTCCTGAATCTTGATAATTCCTAGAGTATATAATTTTTGCATTTCATAAAAGTATTAAATCATACTGAAAAACATACAGAGATCTCAATGTATTGAAATGTTTTGTCACGTAACATGATTCAGAGCTTCCTTGTTTTCTGCCTCTTTTATCCAGTAGAGCTGGCAGCAAAACTGGCAACAAACCAGCAGAATAAACAATTACAGTAAGGAGTTATTCTTGATGCCTTGAAGCATCTTCAAGTATGCAAAGCACAGTTTGATGTAAATTATAGAGAGTATCATAGAATCAGTGAATTGAAACCACTACTTAAGAGAACATAGAGCTGACTGAAAGAAGTTTTACAAAGAACATTTTATTTCCCTCTTCTCCACTTCTGTTGAAGTTGATGCCTTACTTGAGGTATCAAATATATACATAATGAATACAATATAATACTGCAAAATTAAAACTGTAAACTTAAGGAAAAAAACAAGAGTAATACAAGAACAAAATGAAGAGTAAGATCAGTAAGCATACGAATTTTGAAATCCACAGGAAGACAGAATGCTTCATCTTTTGGATATCGTTCATTTAATAAAAAGGCTCTATATTAAGTAATACAATTACTAAAATAGAAAATATTCATAATTCATACATTTATGCAGCAAAGTGGATTTTTGGTTTTGTCAGGGTTAGATTAGAAGAATGTTAATCCTGAACCGGTGATCATGTAAGGAACGCTAAAATTTGTTCAATATTTAGATTAACATTATGAGTGCACATTTAATACTCAGAATGATTTTAGTGATGCTTGAGTCATATTATACAGGTTAATACAGCAGAAGATCAATCTGTAAATAAAAACTATATTACATTTTGTCAGTTCAGAATAGGAAAAGAAAATACTCTGCATTCCTAGCACACTCAAAAGCTTTTCTTGAAATTCTCATACCTAGCTGAAGATAAATTAGAAGTTTGCCTACTCTTTCTTGCCTCCAATGGAGTTCAATTTGTCTCTGAATGCTTTCTCTCTAAATAATGCAAAAGTATTCTTACAGAATCTATTTAACACTCAGGCTCATAAATATACTTTTGGGGAAGCAGGGGGAATAACTTACCATGGGAATGGTGGATCAGTAAATAGCACAGAGAAGCTCACCAGGAAAGAAATCCATTAAAAAAAAAATTGTAGGAACAGTATTTTACCTAGATTTCTACTATGAAAATGCACAGTCCTTACTAATTTAAGGACTATGATTCTAAACACTATACATGGTGAGTTTCTGAATAATATCCTACAAATCTTCCCAGAAAGGTATTATTATACGCATAAAGTAATCCTTTGCTAACATTATGCACAGGAAGAAGTAAATACACTGTAAGAAGATGCAAGATTTCAATACTTCTATTAACATGCCACTGAAATTTTCTAGAATTCCAGCTGCAGTGCTTCATGAAATTGACACATCTAACTGCTCATTCGTAATGCATATTACTGTTCTATGGCAATACACACAGAGCCAGAAATAGCTCATTGTTAGTCATGTGCAAAAATAGATTGATTGTCATGGTGTTATTACACTGATGAGAAGCTGAACTCCACCACGCCATTCTCTCACTGCCTCCTCAAAAGACAAAAGGTGTTCAGGGGTTGAAATAAAGACAGGGAGATTACTCACCAATTACTATCATGAGTAAAACAAAACTCAGCATAGAGAGATTTAGTGCCTGTTACTAACACACTAAAAGCAAACTAAAAACATCTTCTTCCTACCGCCATCTTCTCCCTCCTCCGTCTGAGCAGTATAGGGTAAAGGAGATTGGAGGTTGTGGTTTGTTCATTACACTTTGTCACCTGCCACACCTTCACAATCACTGTTCCCCTGCTCCAGAGTGAGCTCCCTCACGCCAGATGCTGGTATTCCCAAACGCAACCTCTGTGGGCTTTCCACAGACAGCAGCTCTCCAAGCACTGCTCCAATATAGGGTTCACACCACACGGGTCCATCTTTCACATTTTTTCCCGCCATCCAACTTAACCTTTCACTGATGCAACTTGAAGCTGTTTCCTCGTCTGTTTGCTGCTTTTGGGAAGAGACTGACCCTCACCATATTATAACCTTCTTTGAGGTAGTTGTAGTGAGTGAATCTACTCACTACAACGCTACCAAATCTATCTCAAATCAAAACTCAAAACTACCTCTGAATCTACTTTTCTCTAGACTGAACAACTCCAGTTCCCTCACCCGCTCTTGATGAGTCCTGTGATCCTGATCCTTCACAGCTTCTCTGCCCTTTTTTGGACATGCTCCAGGACTTCAATGTCTTTCTTGCAGGGAAGAGCCCAAAATTATACACAGTATTCAAAAGCTGCAGCCTCACCAGAGGTGAATACAGAAAAACAATCTCTTCTTCAGTCCTGCTGTACGCACTGTTTCTGATACAAGCCAAGATGCTGTTAGCTGCATGTGGAGATCTGTTCCATGTGGTGCCCAGAGGCTGCAGGGGGACAGCCTCCTTCACCATAGGCTTCTCCTGGGCTGTTGGGAACTTCTGCTCAGCGTCTGGAGCACCTCCTCCAGCACTGACCTTGGTGTCTGAAGGACTGTTTCTTTCACATTTTTTCATTCTTTTACAGGCTCAGCTCTGGTCAGGGGCAGATCTGTTTTGGAGCCAGGTGGGGCAGCTTTTGGGTCTTTCTCACTCAGACCACCTCTTCAATCCCCCCGCTACCAAAACCTTGCCACATAATCCCAATGCAATCATTAAAGTAGGCTTTATAAACACAGAAAATTAAAACTAATTAGACTAAATTGAAGTAAACCAAATTATAATTTTGGAAACTGCAACTGCATACGTTTGCTGAAAGCTTACTGTAAGCTTTAGAAGTTTGAGCAACTTACTTCAGTGTTTCAAGTGACATTTGTAAGTTATAATTTCTTTCCTGCTCCGGCAATTTTGAGAACTCCACTAAGCATGGGTGTTGTCTTTTGTTGTCATCTCTAACCTGAAAAGGCAGAAAAAAAAAAAATTAATACATCTTTAAAACTTGCTGAAATTTCAGAACAGTTCAAAAGACAAAGTACTTAAGGCTGATTTTGTCAGCAATACTCAAACTGAATAGCACTTCAAAAAAAAAAAAAAAAAGAGAGAGAAAGAAAGGAAATATGTATTCTCAGAGTACAATCATTCCATTAAGGTAAGGCAGCATTTGATTTGCAAATAAACTTCAGATCTGCAGATCTCAAGTGGAATACATGCTGACTTGCACATTTCATTATCATGGAAGTTCATAGCAAAATAAGTAAGGTTCAAAGACAGTGCTATCTGTTGTGTTTGACATACAGTCATAAAATATCTTAAGCAAACTGTTTGAAAAATTATATATTCAATTTGTATAAATGCTGATTAGCCTGTGAATGTAAAGCTTACTGAATGAAGGATAAATCTAGCCTATCCTTTACTTCAGTGAATGTTTATTTTTTCAAAGTTACATCCAGTGGTATACAAGAAGAATTCAACGACTGAGCAGTCACAAATGACTGGAACATCAATTTTCTTCTACTGTCACCATAATTTAGAAAAACCCATATTGTTATCAACTCAAAATTCGATCAAAAATATTTTTAACCAGCACTTCCTATACACAGTTTTAGCCCAATATTATTCATAACTGGGAAAGGCAACCTCAGAGGCTGAGATAGCTGAGCATTCTACTGCTCTCAGATTTGCATCTTCAACACATGAGGATTCAGCTATCAAAACCTACTATGACTATGTCTTACAAGAATGCTTGATTAAAAATACACTAGTTGCAAATATTAACTAAAAGATTTAAATGAAAATGTTGTTAATATAGTAATGATTCAGGAATGAAAATAATAAAGGTTGGATTTTTTTTCCACTGTCACTCGTTTTTAAAGCTTCAGTTCAATTTATTTCCAAACTTACAGATTTGACACTAAAATACAATGTGCTTTAGAGATAATGAACTAAATATAAGGCAGTCACTAGTCTGCAAGGAAGTTATTTGTAACAATTCGAAAAAAAAAAGTTTAAGGGACAGATTTGTGGAGATAAATCCAAGCATGTCTTCTCCCTGACAGCCAGAATATGCAGCGTTATTATTCACTTGACAAATGACAACTGTGCTGCAGAAGATGCTATCGCCTCTGCAGCTTTCAAGGGAGAAAGTCAGCCAACAAGATATCAAAAGTTAATCTGTTTCATTTCACCAGGTGTAGGCTGGAGAACACTTCAACAGTTCTACCCACAGCATGGTATGTCATGAAGAACAGCTCAACACAGGAGAGGACATCGCGGTCCTACAGAAATGCTTATAACTCCTTAGTAGTTCTCAGAAACAATCCACAGTTTAATAGATCCTGAGGAGAGGTAAGCCTACACGCACAGAGTCTTGTGCCTCTGTAACAGCTGGCAATACCTACTGCTGTCTTGCTGTACATACACTCTTAGAGCAGTTAACTGTTCTCTTAGAGCATCCTTGTTTAAGACACAGAAAAGCATCACAGAAATTAGTTTCTTCCATTTTTACGGAGTTTAAAAATATGACTTGTTCCTTGCCAGTCACACCTTTTCCAATGGTAGTGGCCCTATATGATTCCAGTGATCCAGCTCGAAATAGAGTTGGTACTTTAGAAGTAGAAGGCTCAGTATTTGTTTCTTTGAGCAGTGCAAAAATAACACACCAAAGCTAGTCTTTGAGAATATGCTGTAGTCCTCAACTAAATTTTTCTCCTTGTCCTGTAGTAATTAGAAATTGTAATCTGATTTGCTGCTGCAATCGTACTTCTTCAAGCAGCTTCAGAACTATTACAGAAGTATGTAGTCATGGGCACCTCTGTTGTACAACAAGCCAAGAAAATCAAACACTTAGCAAACAGCAACTAGAACACCATATTATCAAGGTGTTCTGTAATTCACAAACAACTAGGTCAGCAGCAGTTCCATGGCTTCAAGCTATAATAACAAGCTACTGACACAGAGCAGGTCCTCGAAGTACATGACAAAGAGTGGAAATGTATCTTCTGCCATGAAAACAATATTTAACATATTAAAATAATGGCATTATGTAATATTTCTGAAAGTATACATAATATAAATATAAATAAATCCTCTTTTACTGTTTGAGTTCTATTTTTTTATTCAATACATTTTTCCATTTCCAATGGTGAATAATACAGTGGTTTGAATGGCATACATTCTGCACAGAAAACAAATGACAAGCACTACCACAGACAGCATTTCAGCACACCATTTGTTTAACAAGATGTTTAGATTGCTCCAAAAGTAATGCCTCCTATTTATTTCCACTGAATCTACAACAGCGAAAAAGAGCATAACAACACTATTTGATAGAGTAAATCCTCTACTAAAAAACACTATTTTCCAAAATATTAATGCAGATGAGCTGATCAAGACCTACTTCATTACATGGTGTGACAGCTGTATGTGGCTGCCCAGAAAGTGGCTCATCTTTCACATCACTGTTGCCACTGCTGAAACTCACCACTCATAGCCTCACTGTGCTTACATCTCTTTGGTCTTCATGAACGTTCATCAAATGCTGATGAGTGTCAATGTGTACAGTTTTTTCCACACACGGGAATTCAGTTCCACACCTTTGTTTCATACACACTTCCATGCCAGACACCATTTTGTCAGACTGCCCCTCTGCTGCCTCCTGTCACACGGCAACAACATGTAGTGGAATATTGGTGGGAAGGGTTCAGCCTCTACTGCCATACCACCAACATCCACTTCTGATGCTGTGGGTCAACATAATAAAATAGGAGGCATTACTTTGGAGAAGCCCTCAAACTTTCAAGGACCATGAGCTCACCATTTATGTTCATCTTCAGAGCTGTAAACTGAAAGTTATTGCAAAAATACCATTATTGACAATTCTTGATAAATTATAATTCTTCTGGTAACTGGGATGTTAAAATTATAAAACCATTTTTTTCCAAATCAGTTTCTATTTCTTTAGTGAATACAGAATGGGTTTTCAATTAGTTTAACTGGGAAAAGACCACTGCTGGATTTCTCAGTGAAACTGTGCCATCAAACTAGGTATAATTTGTTCTCAATAGTTTTGCCTGATCTATTATTCACCTACAGAATCAGATTTTATGTTTAAAAAAGAAAGTCAGTAGCACATAAACTGACAAATTCTGACTTTCAAGCAATTAAAATATCATGCAAAGCAAGTGATCTGTTTGCATATTGCATTTGTTTTTTGGTGGGGTTTTTTTTTTCTGTTTTTTGTTTGTTTGTTTTTTACTGTAAATATCTTAAAAAAAAATCTGAATGCAATATCTGTGACTATACCTAAAAATAAAACAATTATAATATTGGCACATAAACACTAAATGTTAGAGCAGGAAATCAAAATGTTGTCATCTCCAAACCTTACCTTGTGGATAAAGTGTCTGTAATTTCAAGTCCTACATGTTGATTATACATGAGTGTCCACAGAGTGAACATGAAGAAGGGTCATTCATAATTCAAATTTATTTTCTATTTATCGTATTCTATTTTTCAGTGTTATGTTTTTAATAACAATATCTAAATTAGACATTACCATTCAAGTTTATTTAATCTTATAAAAAACAAGTCACACTCCTTTCTAATGCTACTAACACATTTTTCCATTTTCATTTAAGCACACAATATAATTAGCGAATTGAACAGCAGACAGCTGTTTATGTTTTCATTTGAAAAATATTTACAATCTCAATGGGATATTTTTCTGCACTCGATGAAATTAATGATCTTTGGACTGGCAATAAAAGCAATTAAACTGTCTAGCAACTTGATTAAAAAATTTAGCAGACAAAACAAGAAGCATCTTTTAGCAGACACTGAAAATGTTACTTGCAAATTTCTTTCCAAGACCCACAGTAATCTACATCAATAAAAAGTCTTAGGATAGTCTCTGGTTAGAAGAACCACTTTAGTTCTGTGTAGCTAATTTCAATATTGGACCTCTTTTTTTTTTTTTTTTTTTTCCCTAACTTTCAATATTAATAGAATTACCTTGCCTAGTATATACCTTGCCTCAGTACTGAAGAACCGCAATGCATCAACTCAGGTAACAAAAATTAGCTACAGTGACTTAAACTGATAACAACACCTGTGAAAAACCAAAATGATTAAGGAATCAGTCTCCAGGGGGTAATTAGCATATATTTTGTACATTCCCAATTGAATACATTGAACTGTAGAATAGTAAAACCAGGGAAAGCAAGCAGAACAGCGTAAAAGTTTTAGCACCCTGTTTCATACTGCACATATTTACATTTATCATTGCTTAACTCAATACTACTTATTAAGTGAAAATAGCATTCAAAATTACAGTCAGATTCTTGATGGTAAGTATTAGTACACTGAAAGTATTTGCAGATTATTTCACAGCTGTGACTATCCGACAACAACTATGCATTGTCACATTAACTTTTGATGTTGTTTCTTTGATGTAGTGGGGTAGGCAAAAAAAAAAAAAGTGAACAATTTCTATTAATCAAATATTTTTAAGTACTGCAGCATGCTACACCAAATACAGTATTTAAGCCCAGCCATAAAAGATGACTAATATATTATATTTAAGCCAAATGCTATACTTGTTTCTGTACAACCACATATCTAGACTCTACTGGATGATTTTATGTTCTCCACAGCAATACTTCTTCACAAGCAATAACATCTGGGATCCAAATAGCTAACTTGTAGGTTTTTTATAAATTTATTTTTATAATTAATTAAAAAAACCTAATAAAAAAAATAGATTGCATTTTGTAACAAAGCTAGAAGTCACAGAAATTTTCTAGTCATACTCCATGAAAAGTATGAAAAAGACAAGAAAATAGTTTAATGCACATATTAGCCTGAAGAGGAGGAGACATGGATGTAAAGAAGCAAATTTAATGGCATGTCCCATCCTCAGAAAATACAAAATACTTATTTTTCATGAATATATAATGTTTGAAACTTTCAAAAGATTTATGTCAGACAGTTCATGCAAGGAGAACCAAGAATCATGGTTTTTATTGGCCTACACTACCAGACAACTAAATGTCTTGCTGAAGAGCAAATATAAGGTATAAAATGCAGTGTACGCTTTCCATGCCATTGGTCTGGTAGAAGATGTGAGCAGCAAACAACTTTAACCTCAGAATTTTCTACAATATACAAGTTTGGTTACACAAGTGCTGTTGATTTTCCCACTGTCATGCAGTGGAAAGGGTCTAAAACCTTAATAACCTTGGAAAGATAATAAAAATAAATCATTCTCATTACCACACTGAAATTGATTTGCTAAGCAGTACTACATGATTAACAGAAAATTAATAGAGAAGGTACATACTGGTCCGTACTGCCAGCCTAGTTCAATCTTATTCATAACCCAAAGTTCATGGATGTTCTCTGCTAATTTTTCTCTAATTCTTTCCAAGTGGGGAGGCAAAACAATCTAAAGAGAGAAAAGAGGAAGATGTTATTACCAAAAAGTTGCTCAACAGAGCAACAGACTTCCACAGTTGTCAAACTTTCACATCCCTCAACTAATCCTAAATAATTCTTAATTCTTACCGATATTAAGGACAAATTATAATAACAATAAAATAATAAGTAATAAAAATGAACAATCATTCTTAAAGTGAGACAGAATTCTTAGATCAAGAAATACTCTAACCTTCAAATCCCAGAGTTTGACCATCAAAGGAAAACAGTTTTAATTCCAACACCTTCAAATGTCATGACAGCTGGCTAGAAATTACTCAAACTAAGAGTATTTCTCAGATTAAAACAAACAAACAAAAAAAAAGGTAAAAAATCTGAATTCAAAACAATTCGGACAAATATAAAAATTTGAGAAGAGCACCTCAATAGAAAAAGAGAGATTGTGGTGACGTGACAAGTAATATTGGGACATCATCTCCAAACTTTGCAGTTGGATATTGTGTCAAAAACCAGAGACCTCAAATAGAAAGTTCTATGAATAATCACAGTGTTACACTAATTGCAATTAACAATAACCACAAGGACATGTGCAGAATATTGTATTTAGCACATATTGGCAATACAGTAGCAGCTTTTTTGTTTCAGGGACAGGTTTCTAAATATGTTAAAACATGATCCCGCCTTGTCCAAAAATTTAATAACCAATAACATTTTTTATTTGTTTATTTATTTTTATGATCAGAGATAGAGCTCTCTGCTATCAGAGTACTGGACAAAGAATTATTGTTCTTTGTAACTATGAGAAAAAAAATCAGAAATACAACTTCAGTGCCATTTCCTGACCACAGTATTAAATGCCACTCTCAGTAACCTACAAGATCAGCAAAGGAATAGGGCTGAAGTTGGTCTAAAGGTCTTAAATCAAATTCTTCAGTAATTTTAATTAAATTGTAATAAAAATGTCTAGTGACAAGACAGTGGCAACTAACAAAACAAAGCATGAAATTCAGATACTCTTTTTTACATATTCCAATATTAAAGATAAATCAGTCTTTACTACAGTGTCTGTGAACTGAAAATATATTTGAGTACTACAAGAACTTCAGAGAACCTCTGACTTTTTTCAATTTTTCAATTTCTAGCAGTGAAATGCATCAAACAATTTCCAAGGAAAAAAAATGATACATTTAAACTCAGTCTAATGAGAAATAATATAGATCTATAATATATATGTTTGAGAAATGAAGTGTAATCTTTTAGTTTCAATACCTGGCTAGTATCTACAGGAACTGGGGTGAAAGCTGCTTGTGACAGATTGAGAGTAGGACCCAGCAGGTCTCTTGTATAGTTTCGATCCTGCTTGTACTCTCGGCTATGCTCCACTTTCAATTTCTCTTTTGGTAGAACAGCTTCAAAGCAAGGGGCATATCCAGGTGGAGGAAGGAACTTGAATTCTCCATGGCGACCTCCAAGCAAGAAACGTACCCTGTAAAATCAGAATTAATTTAGATATTTGAGACACTTCTGGTGTCAAACCTAATCAGTTTGCCAGCTTCATAACTATCAAATGCTACTGGAAAAAA
>PPHD01014750.1:0-16508 GCA_002909625.1 Bambusicola thoracicus | reverse complement strand
TTCTAGCAATGGAGATCTGAAGTAGATGAGAAAAGAGAAGTGTTCCATGCCTTAGAGGATGAGCTGCAGAAGGCAAAGATGATCAGCGATCAGATGTTTAAAATGCACAAGGAACGTGATCTTGACTTTGACTGGCATAAAGAAAAAGTTGATCAGTTAGCTGAGAGGTGGCAAAACATTCATTCTCAAATTGAAAATAGGTTAGTATAACTTTCTGTTCAAATCTCTTAATGTTTTCTGCTGTTCTTACTGTTTTTTTTTGTTTTTTTTTTTTGAGGAAAAATAGTAAAAAATGAATGTTAAAATAGGTCAGTGTAGTTTTCAGCAGTGTTCATAAAACATGCTAAGAGCAAGGATTCTTATCTTTTCTACGATGTTGGTGCTGTCCATCTTTTCCATGGGGAAATACCTCTGCCTATTTAGCATCAAAAGAACAACAGAATATCAAACTTTATTTAGTTACTTACAACTTACTGAGATGCAGTAGAGAGAAACTGTCCTTTTTCTTTCCAAAAAAAAGCCTACAAAAATGGCTTGCTCTCCTAATAAAATGCCATCTGTTTGTCCATGTAATTAATTCTGACAGGCAAAACTCATGAGCTGATTCATCAGTTATGATTGGATTGATGTTTATTTACTTTTAATGACTCAAGTGCTAAGTCTGGAAGCCCTTAGCTTCCACTGACTTCTGTGATGATTTTGTCATAATAACTACCAAGTTAAAAACTTCTGGCAGCATGCCCATATTTTTTCTTCTGGTGTGCAATTGATTTCATGGAATCTCTATATCCAAATGCAATGTTGCTCTACATTAAGTTAATCAGTGATACTGCCATGATGATATTGGAGATTAGTGCTCAAATGCACAAACTGTCACAGATTTACAGACACTGCAGGACACACCTTTTAGTAATTCTGAAGGAAGTGTCCATACATGACATTTCTAGATATACTTTTCCCTTCAATCTCAATGTTTTTGTCTCCCTTATGGTATCAAGAAGTTAAAGAAGGCTTTAATACACAGCCTGAATTTATTTCCTTTAAAATCAACTTTAATTTGTCGTTACAAATAACTTGAGTGGGAGCATCGAATGCAATGGTGTTTTCTTAAAACTTCACATAATAACCTTTCACACTTTTGTCCTCCTATTCTAAGGGGTGAATATCTACTTATGTATAATACCGAGATTGATCATTTGCAGTTAGCTAACTTAGTTGGCTCTGTTTAGCAATGCTAGAAATTGAAAGACAGATGGGCAAAATCTGACTGATTTAAAGACAATTGGAAGAGAATGGCTGACATTAAATCAACTCAGATTTTTCATCATGTGACTGTATGACAGAATTGAAATGATAAAACATTAGTTTCACAAGGTACTGAAGTTTCCTTCTTTCCTCATAAGGCAATAATAAAACAAATGCTCTCCTTACAGGGCTGTATTCTGAATAGTACATGCTGAAAAATTGCTGTTAATACACAGAAACTTCTGATGTAATTAGGACAGATTGTGGTGGTTACAGCATCTAGCTGTAAACAAACTGCTTTCTGCAAATGTTCACTCTGCTGCTTCCTAACAGCTTGACACTGATGATAATTACATGGAAAGTATGTACAAATCTTGGCTGATCCTTCCTTACTTTCTTGATTATTAGCATAAAACTGAATGTAAAGCCTGAGCAATGTTGTAGCCCTTGCTTGCTCTTTTTTTTCACTCTCTTTTTGACATCTTGAGAACAACACTACTGCAATCCGAGGAGCTCAAAATCAGACTATAAAAAGTTTTTAAGCATGTTTATCCGTAAATATACAGTATTTTGAATTAGTCCTATTTATACAATATTTGAAGGACCATGAATGTAAAGTGTCAGTAATTCTCATTAGAATGGAAACCGTTTTCAAGAAATATAGTTTTTGTCAGATGAAAAATATAATTTATAAAGGGACTTAGCCAAGAGGATTGTGTGCTTTAGTGCCTGAGGATGTCTAAACGCATTAGTTTTAGTGTAACTGATATTGTTTTGTGGGAGCCAGGATATAGTAAACCGCTACTGAACTCCAGCACAGCTTTTTGTCATTTTGATTCAGATACTCTCACTTAGAATTAATTACTGTTGCAAAGCCCTCCATCTGATGGCATGCCTTGGGATTCATGTGCTCACGGCATTTCAAGCAATTTAGCTCACTAATGAAAGATCTATGCAGTTTTTTTACTGTAGTTGGATTCGTCTTGGGTGTCATTTAAGACAAATGAAAAGCTTCATCAAGCTTTTCTTAACATTTGAGAAGTTAATTCACTGTTGAGTTAGTGTTGTTTTAGTATGTTTATAGCAGGGCTAAGACGTGAAGCTTTTAAAGCTATTTTTGGTTTACTGTTGTACTTTTTATCTTTCGCATTCATTTTCACTCCTTTGGCATTTCTTGTAAAATAAAATCAGGTTACGTGACTTAGAAGGTATTAATAAATCTCTGAAGTACTACAAAGATACTTACAATTTATTGGACACTTGGATTCAACAAGTGGAAGATACTCAGAGGAAGATTCAAGAAATCCGTCCTGAAAATAGCAAAGCATTGGCTAAACAGCTGAACCAACATAAGGTATGGACGCGATCTCATTGTAGGAGTGCGCTGTTGCAATGACTGAACTCAAATATCAGTTGAACCCAATGGTATCAGTTTTTTTTTTATATAATAGGCTTATATCCCTCAGTGTTTATTGTTAACATTCCACATCACTAGCTTTCATGCTCTTCTGTTCACAGTGCAGCTAACATTATTAATATATCACTCACCAATTATTACCGTTCTATAGTCAGACTAATTTTGGTCCTCTGATGTCCTCAAAAAAAGTGAATCTCTTAAAGTGAAACCTGCCTAAAATTCTTCACTTGTCACCTCTTTTTTCAGACAGTGCTACTCCTTGTAATTATAGACATTGAAATAGTTATATATAATAATTTATAACAAAATATTTTCATATAACAAATTGTATGGGTGGAGTGGTATAATCCTCCTTTATTTTGAAGTTTGCTCACCAGGTATTAAACCTCACAGTATTTTCTTCAATACATTTATACTGTAAACTAAACAAGGCCAAGACATGGGGTTAAGCATGTATTACTTTTACCTACATGAAATGTGCATATTACGTAATCTAGTGATGTCAGATAAAGTAGCAATAATAATAACAACAGTCATAAGAAGAACTTTTTAAGATGAAGATGTGGATTTATATTTTACAGATGCTGGTTTCTGAGATTGAAGTGAAACAAAGCAAAATAGACGAATGCCAGAAATATGCAGAACAGTACTCAGCTGCTGTGAAGGTAATAAATATTGGTATACTTAGAATCTTCATTTACTATCATTGTCATGTGGAATGCTGACCATTCTGTGTATTTTATGTTTTTACAGGACTATGAGTTGCAGACTATGACTTACAGAGCTATGGTTGATTCCCAACAAAAGTCTCCAGTGAAACGGCGAAGAATGCAAAGCTCATCAGACTTCATTATTCAAGAGGTAAATTGATTTTTTATGACAGGAAAATTTTCTTTTTGAGTCTTTGGAGAACTTTTTTTCCTTAAAATTGAGTAAATAGAATTGTATTATGTAGAATTTATTAATGAGTGAATACAGTAACCCAATCAAGATCTTTTTCTCTATAGGTAAATGCTATGATAAATACTCTATTGAGCATTATGCAGGAGTTAGATAATTTTACTGCTGCTAATGAATAAAACTCCGCAGATGATTAAAAAAGACGTCTGAGAAATGAGCTTCTGGAAAAACTGTTAATAAAATAATTACCTGTGGACTGAATCTTGAAACAGGGGAAGCGTTTGTCCTTGCTATAATAAAATGTACTGATTCTGGGTTTCAACATGTCTGAGGCAATTAATCCCTCAGTCTCATATAAGATGAGATGAATGAGAAATGTAAATCTGTCTCCCAGCTAGCTGTTATAAATAGTGAGTAGCACTACTTCCCCCCTCATTTAACATATTCTTAGAGAGAGAATCAAATTACTATTAAGTCAAAACATTGTCACCTATTTATTTCTGCTTATGGATCTCCTTGTAGATCCCTCTAATTTATTTCTGTGGGTGTACCCTGTTGATGGGCTTCAACTGTGCAATGAAAATCAGGACTTTGGATTCCAAAATCAGGATTTTGGAATAAAAATCAATGACTCTCAAACCAAAATCAAGATAGGTTCAAGGGGAGTTATTATTACCTCTTTGAAGGTCAGTTCTAGGCAGATGTCTTTTATGTGGCATTCAGTGTGTTTTCCTCTCTCTTCTTGCCTTCTCCATTTGTTTCTCTGCAGTTCATGGATTTACGAACTCGTTATACTGCCTTAGTGACTTTGATGACACAGTACATCAAGTTTGCAGGTGACTCTCTGAAAAGACTGGAAGAGGAAGAGGTAAGTCATCCCCTAAAGGCCAACCAAGCAAAAAGAACAGCTAGGCACATGAAGAGCAATATGTCTGCTGGAATTATTCACAACGTTAGTAGTAGATACAGATTACTGGAATTCCTTAAATACTCTGCTTTATACAGGAATGTATGAGTATTAAATGGCAACATTCCAATTCAAATAAGCAAAACCACACTATCCATATGTTTTACTTGTTATTCCAGCTAAAAAGACCCTATGACACTAAATTGCACTGGAGATGCAGTTACATGTAGAACATTTTAATACTGCATTATTTGAGGACTCAATCTTTGGGATAAATGCAGATATTAAGATGAGGAAAAAGTCAGTGTGCGTATGCCGTTTGATATACTTACTTTCCATAATATGTGTTCTGGTCCACTTACAACACATAAGAAAGTTCTTAACAGGGAAATGAAGTGTCCTCTGAAATAATAAAAGTTCCTTTGGCATGTTTCGATATTCTTACTTCTACCTCTCTACAGTATTGATTCTTTAGGGTCAAACTGGTGTTTTATTTCCATTTAGTGTTGAATCTTATTAACTACAGTAGGTTACTGAAATTAACAGGCAAATTGCTCAAAATGCATGCTTGCTGCAGAAACACCATTGCGAATAATTGAGAAAAAAATCAAAAACATTTAAATTCTTCTGTTTTGGGGGAGTGGGGGGGGAAATGTATGGAATGCATTTTTCTCTGCGAGTGATTAAGTTTCTTAAGAACTGTAGTGTTTTAGTGTAATTTATGCACTGCATATCTCAATAATAATGTCCATGTTCTACATAGTCTTATAATTAATTGTGCCTACATTAAATATAGTCCTAGAGTACAAATTTAAATGTTTTTTTTTTTAACAGAAAAGAGCAGAGTTCTTTCTTAAAAGAAATACGCAATTCTTCTCCTGGCTTTGTTTTTCTGCTGTTTCTAGCCTTTGAATACCTCTGAGCAAACTGTTAACACTAAGAGCATGCATCTTTGTCCATCAAAAAGTCATAGAGAATGCAAATGGAAATAGATAATCTCTTTTGATAGATAGCCTTTATAACTGAGAATTTATCCTAACAAATAATACTAACCATATCATGGATAAAAAGTTGAAGAGGCAAGAACTGAAACAAGGACCAAGAATCATGTGAATGTTTGTCAAGAGCAAATAGTCTTTTGAACTCCTTTGAGTTTCAGTCTGCTCTGAAACCCCAGAACTTTTTTCCAAAATCAAACATTCTCCACCCAAACCCCGTCCTACCCCAAGTTCTTCTAAATTTCTGATAATTTCTTTGAAGATAACCTAAACAGATTCCCACTCTCACAGTGATTTGTTGAGTTTTTCTTTATAATCAGGGTAGCAAATTGGAACATGAAGAATCCTTTTCAAAGGAGAAATTATGATATTCTTTTCCTGGGATCAAAACTCTGAAATTTGTGATTGTTCCAAGATCTTCTTCCATGACTGCGTTTCTTCCTAACTCTTAGTAATGGCATTAAGATAGCATGGAATAGGGAAAAATAAGGTCCTTACATGCAATCTCTGTTTAATTCATTTGCTGTCATGCTTAGAACTTACCAGATCAGAGTGAACTCCAGCAACCTGTGAAGTCAGCTGAAGTCTTTGAATATTTGGGATGTAATGAAGCAGTTGAATTCCCAGAGGAAAGTGCACCTAATGAAAGCACAATGGATGTGGAATATATGCAAAAAGATAACTCTCCCAGGAAACCTAAACACACAGAAAATACACTGGAAATTCACAGAAGAAAATTAGACAGATCTGATAAAAACAGAACTGACAGAACTTTAAAACAACTTTTAAGTGTCAGTGGTCAAGAAAGTAGCATTAGTGGTGACAGAGAATATAAGCTGTGTTCAGAACAAGACAATGTAATGGTGTTTGGTGATCAGAGTAAAGGAGATTATAGAAAAGATTGTTTTCTTTCAGCTGAGACCTCTGTGAGTGCAAACAATAATCCTGGTAAAAGTTTAAGTCAGCAGATTGTTAGTGGAGAGAGACTGAAAATAGAGGGAGAAACAAGTAAGTTATCTGAAATGCATGAAGTACATGAAAATAAAGAAGAAAAATGTTCAAGAAAAGCACAGAGTGATCCAAATTTAGATACAGAATTGTTGGGAAATGCACAGGATTTAAATACACCATCAGAAATGATTTCTGGAGGAGAGAATATTTTTTCAGACCATAAATTAGGTAAAAAGATTTTGAGTCAGGAAGAGACAATAAATGAGAAGAAAATATCACAGGGTAAAAATTATGGTTTGAACAGCATAAATATAAAAAGGAAGAAACTGAGTGGAGAGAACGAGTTAGCACAGGATTGGAAATACAAAGACTTACGTCTAGTTGCAGAAATGGAAAGTAAAGATAAAGGTCAAAGCACAAACATACCTGGAAAAAACACTGAACTCCAAAACACATTCTATGAAAACACAGTAAGCAAAATCTCCCTTGAAAAAAAAGAGAAGCCAAAGAAAAAAGTCAGTGATAATGAAGATAAATGGAGCCCAACTATAATTAAGGTACCAGAGTTTTCATGCAATGCAAATGGCATAAATAGGCAAAATTAAATTAGTAATGATTCTAAACCAACCTAAATCAACAGTTGAATCTCAAAAGATGTCCAGATCAAGCAAGTTAATGTTGATTGAACATAATTTAAATAATCAGTATTCTAATGATATACTAATTATTGTGCATTTATGATGATTTTTGTTTCAATTTTCATAAATTTATCTATATGTTCATTTGGTATTACTATTTAATTGCCATCCTTTTCTCCACCCAGCTGATGCTCAGCCTTAATCTTAATTAGAAGTAATGGAACTTAACAGGATTTAGTTTGCGTCCGTATTTTTTTTTGTCTGTTTCAAGCATAATACATCAGATTTTGTGCCTATGAGAGCATGTAAGGAGATTGGATAAGAAATCAATGTTTTGTGTTGGCTGGGATCTGTGCAAAATTGTCCATGTGACAGGTCAGGGAAAATACAGACTGAAACTGAAGAAGCTGCCTTTGCATTAGCCTTTTAGGAAATTCATTTCATATATCATGTAAAAAAAAGATCAGGTAGTCTGGTAAATTTGAGCTGAGACAACATTTTGTTTATTTGAAGATACTGCTGTAATTCCCTTTCATGCCGTATTTGTGTGATCATAGGAATTAGGTTGTGTTCTTACCTCATGTTAGCTCATGCTTGGTGCCTAATACCATGATGGTGCTAATGAAGGTGAGATTTGTATGGTTTCAACTGTATTCTTACTGGTGAATGTACATCTGCTTGCTAGAGCTTGCCTTCACCTGTCAGCAAGTGAAGTCTCTGATTTTCTTGAGGATTTTCTTAATTACTATGTTTATGTTGTAATTGTGTCCATACTGCAGAGCAGCTGTGCTCCTAGTCCCCCAGCAGAGTCAGTGAAGGTGAGACTGTGGAGCACACTACATGACATAGATTTATTGGAGAATACTTCTCCTTCTGGTCATGATGCATCTCAATTCTGTCTCTAAATACTGTTTCTTTCCTTGGAGGCGATTTCCAGATATCTCTTGTGCTGTTTTTGTTTGCAAGCATAAGAAGCTTCTTCCATCTCACACTGAACTGATCCAAAAGTGGTAGTCTCTGCTTGGTAATTCTTGCACATGGTGTTTGTCTCACTGTTTACCTATTTGTTTGGAGAAAAAAACATATGCAAACTGTTTCATTCTGCTAACTGCTAAGAGGCATCAGATTGAAGTGAGTGGCTTCAGGACTTCTTCATTATGTGGATGTCTTTAAGAAGGGTTTCATGTTTGACTAATGGTAACTTCCTGAAGTTTACTGTATCAAGAGAATGTGATGGTGGTGGGAACTGCTCGTCCTACTTTCTGGACGTACCATGCATATAAGAGTAAGTATTTTCCATTCTACTTTTCAAAGAGGCTAATGTTTCATATGCCATATTACAAAAGCTACGTTGTAACTTAGTTTATTTTTCTACAGATTTTAAGGAATAAGGAGGCATCAGTGCGTGAGGCATATTCAGATCTAATGGCACAAAAAAATAGCACAACTGATGAGAACAGAAAACTCATGGGAAAGGTAAAAGCACTTGAGGAGATGCTGGAGAATGTGAAGAAACAAAAAATCCAAGTGGAACAGGAGCTCCCTAAACTGAGGGAAGCTGCAGAAAATGAACGGAAGAGGCAGCAAAAGGATATGGAAGAGATCTGTCTTCAAAAGACCAAGGCTGAGCAAGAAGCAAAACAGTGTCGTATGGATCTAGAGAACGTTGAGAAAGAGAAAGCAGATGCAAAGCAGGAGTTGGAGTGTGTAAGGCAGCTCATTTTTCAGGCAGAGACACAAAGAAGCATACTGGAAGAAAACCTCCGAGCTTTTCGAAATCAAATAGAAGAAAGCACCTTTACCAGAAGAAACCTTGAAGACCATCTAAGAAGAAAAGATACTAATCTTCATGATTTAGAGCAGCAAAAAAAAACCCTCATGCAGGAGCTGAAGAAAAAAACAGAAGGAGAAGAGAAACTTATGAAACTGATAAAGCAAATGGAGCAAGATCTTGAGTTTAAAGGGAATCTTTCAGAAATAAAGTTGCAAGAAAAAGAGAAGACTGAAACCAGAAGGAAAGTTGTTGAAGGCAGGTACACTATGACTAGAGAAACTTCCCTGCCAACTTACACAGCTGGGCAAGGCAGCCAGTGTAGGATTGATTCTGAAATTACAAGTTTCCAGAGGAAACAAGAAGCAAAAAAAATAGAAGAGCTTAAGCAGAAGGTGGATGAGCTTATCCTTGCTAACAAAAAAGCTGATAAAACCATTAAAGACCTCAAATATGAACTAAATGAAATTGAGCTTCAGAAATCATCAACAGAAGAAAAGTCTCGTTTATTAAAAGAAAAATTAGATGAAGCCAACAGTGAACTTAAGTGCCTAAAAATCAAATTGGAGGAAAAAGACCAAGTAGAGCAGAGCTATCAGCAACAGTTGAAAGAACTTGACAAGCAACTACATAGAACCACAAGTAAAGCTGAAGAGGCGATGCAAGAAGTTATAGATCTTAAGCAAATGAAGATGAACTATCATGAGGAACTGAAATCTGCTCAGCAGGAGAAGATACAGCTAAAAAGAGAAGTAGAGGAATTAACTAGATCACAAGCAAAAACTGAGATCACTATCAAGCATTTAAATTCACAAATCAGTTCTCTTCAAAAAGAGACACTGGCAGCTGAACACAGAATGCAGTCATGCAAAGGAGAAGCAAATTATCTTCAAGACCAGTATAAGAAAATTCAGGAGCAATTGCTTCATAAAACAAAAAGAGAGGAAGAAAACCTACAGGAAATTCAGATGCTGAAGAATGAATTAACCAAAAGCAATCAGATGTCAGAAACATTGAAACGAAAGATCGAGGATCTTAATAAATGGAATACTGAAACAAAACTACGGATGAAGCAAATTCAGTCCGAGTCAGAGAAGATGACTTTGGAAAAACAGAGTATTCAGAGGAAAAATGATGCATTAAAAACGCTAGCAGATGGTTTCAAAGAGCAACTGCGTACAACAAATGAACAACTGCACAAGCAAACAATAATAGAACAAGAATTCATATGCAAAATCAAAAGCCTAGAAGATGATCTTGCTAAAACAAAAGACTTAGTTAGTGAATATAAACAAAAATATGATAAACAAAATGCTTCTGCCCTAACCACTGACCTGGAGATTAAAAATCTAAATGCCCAAATGTGTACTCTAACTACGGAAAAGAGAGTGAATGAGCAGAAAATACAGCTGCAAGAAGCTCATATACAAGAGCTAAGTAGTAAATTAAAAAAATTACAGGATGAACTCCATCAGAAGACTCTGGATGAACAAATGACACGCAAGAAAATGATTCTGTTTCAGGAAGAATCAATCAAATTTAAACACTCTGCAGAGGAATTCAGGAAAAAAGTGGAAAAATTACTGGAATCTCATAGCATCACAGAAAAGGACATTTCTGGCATAAAATTAGAGTGTGTTGCTCTTCAACAGGAAAAACAGTTGGCTGAGGAAAGCATCATGCTGTACAAGAGACAGATTGAAGAACTGCAAGAAAGGCTTAAAAAATGTCAAGAACAACTGCAGCAAGGAAAGCATGCTGAAATGGACTATCATCAGAAGTGCAGGAAACTTGAGGAAGAGTTGGAAGTGCAGAAGCACCTGGTTGAGGACATGAAACAGAAGATGGACCTGCAGGTCAAGGAAAGCGAACATAGGTTTCTTTTGTTTCAGAGTGAAATTCAACAGAATAATAAAATCAAAGATTGTGAATTTAAATTGAGCTGTGAGAGAAGAGGAAATGAATTGAATTACCTGAATGACACCTCACGTAGAGAATTTGAACAGCATCCTTTACATGTAAAACCTTGTTCGCCTTTGTTAAGGCAGAAACAGGAGAGAACAGGTTTTAAATCTGATCAAATAGAAGAAAATATGCTGTATGTGAGTGCAGATGATACAATACCAAGGGAGGTGCAGTTCCAGATGTCAAGAATAAATCAATCACTAGAAGATGCAAGACCACAATCTTTTACAGAGTTTGTTTCTCAAACAAGTACCCAGTTCCAGATAACCTTTGATAAATCAAGTGAAATCACTGGAATATCTGAAAGAGACAAATTGAGAAACAGGAACGTACACAGTTCCAGACAAACAAGTAGGCCTGGAGAAGACATGAAACTTGAATTAGGATTATTAAAAATGCATCCCTTGGAGGTATACAATACATTTTGTGAGGGTTTGCCTTCCTAGTGGTGGCTTTTACCATTCTATTTTTTTTTTTTTTTAGTTATGCTCTATCACTATTCTTTGTTCTCTCTCATGTTTGTTATGTTCATACCTTGGTGAAAGGGACCTCTTCATTTTCACTTTGCGCAGCTTTTCATTAAACCTTTGCAGCAGGCTTGTTAATATCTGGGAAACACATTATTTTATACGGTTTGTTGGAAATAAGATTTCACATACACCGTTGTGTCATCGTTGTTCAAAATGAGCTTTGCTTAACAGTGCTAAGTTCAACTAATAAAAGCAAATATTGTTGCTTAGTCTAATCCTATTCTGACTGATGAATAAATATTTGAAATGGTGAATGCATTCTAAATCTCTAGCTATCTATATTTCTGTGCTGTTCGATGCTAATAACAGTTCTCCTTTTTAATATATTCAGGTTCTCCCTTTTGTTTCTCTGGTGGTGGATTTAGAAGTGAATTATGTGCAGCAAAGTTTTGTAGATCTATTTCTCACTGTGTCAAAAAAATTCCTATTTACAGATAGCGAAGAACAAGCAGTATGACATGCATGTTGAAGTTACAACATTAAAACAAGAAAATGGCAAGACTTTTGGTAATGAAGAGAGAATGTTTGAGGGATACAAAACATCTGAAGGGTTTAGGAGAGAAGACTTTGCAAAGATGAATTCTTTCTTAGGAGAAGAGATTATGAGAACTGTTGATGATGCTACTCAGTTGGAATGTATTCCAGAAGAATATGATGATATTAAATTTCAAGGTCTTCGACGTGATGTAACTGCCAGACAATTGATTGAAGTTAAACTTCTAGACAGGCTTACTGTTGAGCATCTCCATTCAGGGCAGAAAAGTATTGATGAGGTTCAGAAAAGTCTTGAAAAATTTTTAACTAAACCTACTGCTATAGCTGGAGTGTACCTTGAATCCAGCAAAGAAATATTGTCCTTTTCTTTAGCAACAAAAAGAAGAATCATAGGGAAGGCATTGGCATTAGCATTCTTAGAGGCCCAAGCTGCTACTGGTTTCATCATTGATCCTACAACAGGTCAGAAATTCTCTGTTGATGATTCAGTTGTTAGAGGGCTCGTGGATAATGAATTCAAGAGTAGACTGCACGAAGCAGAGAAAGCTGTTTTGGGATATTGCTCTTCTGGTAAAGTGGTATCAGTGTACCAAGCTATGGAAGCTCGACTTCTAGAAAGACAAAAGGGTAAAAATATCCTTGAAGCTCAAATTGCAAGTGGGGGGGTTATTGACCCTGTAAGAAGTGTTCGTGTACCTCCAGAAACTGCAGTGCAGCTTGGCTTGCTTAATAACACGATTTTGAAATTTTTGCATGAACCTTCCAGTAATGCAAAATGTTTTCATAATCCAAACAACAGGAAAGCTATGTACTACTGTGATTTGCTGAAAATGTGTTTGTTCAGTGTTAGCAGTAGTTGTTTACTGCTTCCAGTTGGTGAAAGGAGAATAAGCAGTCCATCAGCAGAGAAAAGTCATAGAATTTCTGTAGTAGACATCAAAACAGGAGCTGAAATGACTTCCTATGAGGCCTATAAAAAACAAAGTGTTGATAAAGCTACGTATCTTGAACTTTCAAAGCAGGAATTTGATTGGAAGGAGTCTACATGTTTTGATTCAGATGGGAGTTCTTTTATTTTGCTTACAGACCTTAAAACTGGTGTGCAGTTTAATATTGAGGAGACCATAAATCAGGGTAGAATTGACAGAGCATTAGTCAATAAATACAAAGAGGGCTTAATCACAGCTAATGAGTTGGGAGATATTTTACTTAGCAGTGCACAACCAAAGAAAGATCTAAACAGTCCTATTGCAGGATTTTGGCTTTCTGAAACCAATGAAAGAATTCCAGTTTTAAAAGCCTCACGCAGAAATCTAGTAGATAGAGTTACAGCCCTCAGATGTCTTGAAGCTCAGGTTAGCACAGGAGGCATAATTGATCCATTTACTGGGAAAAAGTATAGTGTTTCAGAAGCTTTGCAAAGGGAGTTAATTGATGATGGTTGTGCCAAGCAGATTCAGCAGTGTGAACTAATCTTTACTGGGATCATTCACCCTGTAAGGAATACAGTTATGTCAGCTGTTGAAGCTATGAGTACGAATGCCTTAGACAAAGAAATGGGTATGCGCTGCCTGGAGTATCAGTACCTGACTGGTGGGTTGATAGATCCAAAATCTCATTCCAGATTGACAATGGAAGATGGGATTAAGTGTGGTGTTATTGATGCCGTCACAGCTACAAAGGTCCAAGATGAGGAATTGTATGTTAAAGTTATAACGTGCCCCAAAACAAAGAAGAAGTTAACCTACAAAGAAGCTTTAGAGAGTGCTATTTTTGATTGCCACACTGGGCTACGACTGTTAGAAGCAGCTCAGCCCATGAAAACGGGAATTTCTAGTCTGTACTATGCTTCTTAATAGAGATTATAGTACTCACTTGGGGCCTGATTAAACTTGATTCAAGTCAAGGAGAAGATCTACAATGACTTCTATGAAAGTTGTAGATGATGTTGTCTAATGTAGTTGCTTTAAAACTAATTAGTTTAAACAGCTAATTAGTATACACTGGTAACCTGGAATCAGATATTATTTGTTATAAAGTGTAAATATTTAGGTAAAGTAAGGCAAATTTGTGATGTCAGAAAGTGGAACGTGTTCAGGGCGTACCTGAAGGCTTTATCTGATATTACTTTCATGTAGGCATTATAAACTGGAAGTTATAAATTGGTGAAGCTACTGTATATGTGAAATGCATACATTCATGTGAGACAAGAGTCAGATTCTTCCATTAAAAATTGAAGAGACTGCCCATTTTTTGAGTGAAGACGATGCAGTATTTCATACAACCCAATTACTTCATTTAATATTACAAATCAGTTTGCAAATGTAATTTATTGTACAAGGGTGGCAAAACAGTATATGAGAGCTAAATCTGCAATTCAGTAAGCACAAATAAGTATTTTTTCACATGCTGGTTTTTCATTAATTTAAAGGACTACTCGCATCATAAAATTTCATATCCTATTTTTTTTTCTACACTTCAGGTAACTTAACAATATTTTTTTCATACTCTAATATGCAAATGAATTACAATTGCATATCCAGTTATAAATATCCATTGAAATAAAATGTTTTCATTTTCACTTGTTGCACATGGAAGGGCTTAGGTGTGTTTTCTAAGTACTGCTAAGCTTCAAACTACTCAAATGTTGTGTTACTATGAAAAATGTATGTATTTTCCTATGCAGAAAAAGACAATTTTACTTTTATTGTCCTTGTTTCTGTAGACATAAAGGCAATGGATTCTTCTGAGCTGTAATTTAGTAATCCATGTCCATAGATTGCTGATAATGGTATACACTGGCTGTAGATATCCACTCCTGAGGGTAATGCAAAGGCAGCAATTCAGAGATGCTATATATGCAAATATTATTTAGATTTCATCTGCTGAGTAATTGCTGGGATGCTGTGCTTTTTCTTTATATCAATCATTGTATAATGAATGTACATGTGTATGAATACGCATCTTAATCAGAAATCTTTTGAGGAATTATTCTGTTAATGTCAATAACAATGTGGCATTTTTGTTCCTACATCAAAGCGTTGCAGTAATGCATGTGGTAATAATAATAAAAAAATCACTTTAAGGGTATGTGATAATACTACCATTTTGGTAGAACTGTGTTTCTATTGATGTGAATGTTAAATATTCCAGCAACTTACATTTACGTGTGTTTTACAATTTGTGGTGCTCATCAGAGGTCAATGGAAGAAGAAAAAAAAGAACATGTTGAGAAGGCTGGGGATTTACTGAAATGGGTGTCAAACCTCAGCAAGACACTCAGCAAAGAAGGAGGAGAAAAGGCTGAAAAGACAGATTTGCCTAAGCAGCAGGTACACAGATGTCTTTTAGTAGAATAACACTTCACCTTTTTAGCTTTTTGCATTGATTAAAATGACGAAATATTCCATAGATATTCTTTTTTTCTCCATATCACCATCCACATTTTACTAAAATGTAAGTTTGTGTTTGGCTGCGACTGGAGGATTGGATAAATGTTCAAAGGTACAAATGTTACTCAGGAACAAGTACAAGCTGCCTTTCACATCACCGGTATATTCTAACAGTGCAAAATGTCAATTTAGAGAAGCTGTACTCTGCACACCACAATTTGACCACTATGAAGGGACAGTACATCCCAACAGGACAGCATTTTGTAGGTCTGCTGCCTGCTTCTGCATTAGTTCGGTGAATAAGCCTGGTGACTTCTACCCTGGCACCAAGATGGAGAAAGTTCACAGGAGAGGCTTTTGGGCCATGTTTCTTCTTATTTTCTATTAAAAAGTTATTTCAAGTGTTCTTACAGGATGGCTTATGAGACAGTAGTTGAAAGTTTTTGAACGGATGTACACTCCTCTTCAAATTTGCTTCCTTAGGGCACACGGAGGGTGTTAGTGGGGCCCTTTTTGCTACCATGCTATTCCACAGGCTGCTGGAGAGGGCCCGTCTTGCACCCATTGTATTCGGCAGATCTATTATTGTTGTGTGTGTAGTTGCTACTCTGACTGTGAATTGCCGTCTCTGAAGTTTCATATCATTTCTGGTGATCCCCTTGCTAGCTTTGTCATGCAAAATAGCTTAGTGACACCTGAAAGGATTTCCAGAAATAAAGGCTTACCCGCCCACTGAGCAGTAGAGAAACAGAGTGGTGTCTTTTCCCCATCTTTCAGAAACAGTTTGGCTGTTCAGTCACGCTAACTCGATTTTGGCACATCTTTCAATAAACTTGTTCCTGTGTTTTTATTTTGGACATTGGAATGGGTGTCAAAGCTGCAGAATTTGAACTTGCTGTCAGACAGCCCTGCAGTCCCCAGCTGCTGCTGGTGCTAGCTTATTTGTAGAGGATGTGCTCCATAGCTTAAAAAAGCAGATGTGTTTGAGGGACCAGTGCTAGTTCTGTAACTGACAGAAAACATTCAGTACTGTTTTTTTTGCTTCTCTTGTTGATGACAATGGTGAAAACCTTTGTCATTGTTGAGCCAGTGCCCTATGCCTTGAGGCATCTAAGCCTACCGTGACAGCTACACTGGCATCTTCCCAGTACAGCTTGAGCCCTCAAGAAGTAACACGCAGGTTAGTTGTCTTGGCTTTCTCTTGCCATCTAGAGTCAGCTGTTTCCTGAGGGTGTTTCCGCTACAGCCTGTGAGATAGTGGGCACCAACCAAAGGCACCTACTTTTGTATTCACTGACT
>PPHD01014749.1:0-16511 GCA_002909625.1 Bambusicola thoracicus | reverse complement strand
GGTTTTACACACTACCACACATACCCACACATTTGGTATTATTACTGGGGAGATATTAAAGTCAAGACCTGGAGATTTTAGTACAAGAATAGAAAAAAAGAAATCATAATTTAATGTAAGAGTCACTTCTAGGCTCAAGAAGAGAGAGTAGTTAAGTTTCCTAGTAGCCAGAAAACAACTGACACGCAATGCTTTGCCAGCTCACCACTTCAACAGCATTGACTAGCACAAAACATTAGCTTCCCCTTTCCCATATTACTCTAATCTAAACATATTAGTGATTGCCATTTAGATTTTAGATGTAAAGTTCAAACTTCAAACCAAACTTCAACTGTTTGGTTAAGCTTCTCTTTGTAAAGAGAATCTTATTTGGCATTATTGCAGTCTTTTTTTTTTTTAAATTTAAAACTGAATGCTATTTAAGTATTAGAAATTAACCTGTTCTTGTTCTATAGAGGATTAAAAGCCTTGAAAACCTGTTCCTTTATGTGAGTCCAGTAAACAACACAGATAACAACTGGAAAAATTTTAAACCAGCTTATAACAGCCACCAGTCTCCTGTCAAAAACTTAATTGAAATCCATGCAGTTAATAGATCTTTCATCATGAGATTAAAATTGTACTATAATGTTAGAGCTCTGAACAGGCAATTATGCTTTCTTTTAAGAGATTTAGGAGTAATATCATTCAGAACTTCAGTGTCTGTTTTTCACTACAAAGAGGAGATAGACTGTTTACCACTATTGAACACACCAGGTTTCCTCTCACTACCACTCACATCCAACCTGCTTTCTTAGGCAACACATACAAACAAAGCAACCCAGCTCACATCTCCACTTACCCAAAGTAAGGCTACCAGGCTCATAAAATAAAGGCATCCAGTTGCCCCTCACCAGTTTTCCAGATAAACCAAGAAAAATATGAGTCACAATCCAGCAATAAGAAAGGAATAGCTTACCCTGCTCTGAAGATAAGGGCACACTAGAAACTAGAAAGAAGCAGGCTCTGAGTACAGATACTTCCCTTTTCGCTGACAGCACTTAAATGAGGTTAGGGAAGGGTGGACCCTGGGTCCACCTCTTCTGGTTACACAGGTGAATTGATTGCACCTGTTCTCCCAGGCCTGGCCCTGCCTCTTCACCAGGTGCTCAATCACTGGTTCAGGCCACGTCCTAACAGTTCCCATACATTCCACCCCTTCACACTGTGAAGCAATGATTAAGCACATTGGGAACAAGCTATCCTTTACAGCATAGTCCATAATATTAGCTGCAATGCATATACGATTTGTCTCAGTGATAATATAATTCCTGTTACAACACAGATGCAATTTCATGGCAATGTAAAGAGTTCATAATTGTTTATTGTCCATCTTCTTTCTGGATAAATGTTCTAGAAGTCCGTCATTGAATGTTACTGAAGAATAAGACATAATGATAATTGTTCAGTGGCACCAGAACTCATGCTGCTTCTGTCTCTTTTGGTCATCCTGATGGGCTGCAGATCTCAGGGGGAGCAGAATAGGTGTTTAATTGGCATGAAAAGAGGCAAATCTGCCCTCCATGGCAGAATTGTCATATTCTGAGTCAAAATTTCTGCTTGGATAGGGGCATATCCAAGTCTTTTCTATCACACTCTTTCGCTTAATGTTGACAGTTGAGTAATTATATCAGGTACCAAAAAGGGGTGTTCTAATCTGCTGCATATCAGATTAAGGTTGTGGAGGTCTCCATATGTCCTTGGGGATATTCAAAACATGACTGGACAGGACTCTTAGTAAACTGATCCCAGGAAGTGTTCAAGGTTGGATGGGCTTTAGGCAATTTGATCTAATGGAAGATGTTCTTTCCCATGCTAAGTAGGATGGAACTAAGTGATCTTTAAGGTCTCTTCCAACCCAACCGTTCCATGAATCTATGTTCTAATGGGACTGGCTTTGAGTTGAAGGCATTGCAAGATGACCTCCAGAGGTCCCTTCCAATCCACACTATCCTGAATCTTTGTTTGCCCTCAGCTGCATTCCCAAGATTTCCTGCAGCTGTTACTCATTCTGCTTGTCATGTCTCCCAGGTGCAGCAATATACTTTGTTGTACATGTTCATGTACATGCTGGTCCAGTCCTCAAGATTCTCAAGGTCAATGTGGATGAAAATGTTGTCCTCTGATGTGTCACCAGCTCCTCCCTGACACAGTGACACCTGCAAATTTTCTGGACAGTGCTTTCTGTCTTGTTATACAGGTCACTGATAAAAAACACTAAAGATCAGCTCCATTATCCTGAATGTACCCTGTATTATCCTGGATGTACCAAAGTACCCTGAAGTACTTTGCTTATTGCCAGCTGCCAGCTAGGCACAGAGCCACTGATTACTGCACTTGAGGTCTGGCAGTCCAGCTAATTTTAAATTCATCTAACAGTCTAATCATCCAGCCCCTATATTCTCAACTTCCAGATGAGAGCCCTGGTTTTGGAAACCTTATTAAAAAACATTGACTTCTACCCTGTCGTTCCTATAACCAGTCAATAACCTGTTAATTCATTACCAGAGATGATCAAACCAACTGCTTCTGATGACCTCCTTGTCCTGCTTGAGTTTGGAAATGAGTTCCAAAAGAAGATCTTGCACCATGGTCTTCACAGGGACTGAGGTGAGCCAGCAGCCAACTGTATTCCAGATTCTCTTTTTCTCTTTCTTGATTATGACTGTAATGTTCACTTTTTTCATTTAGCACTATTTTCCTGTAAACAATATACAGGAATTGTACAATCACAGCGGCCAGCAAGGCAGCTACTGCAGCCAACTCTTCCAGCATTTTTAGGTCAGTCCCAGGGCTGTGAATAAGTCCAGCTTAAGTAGTGTCTAACTTGTTCACCCTGTGCTGGTTCTTTTCCTTTAGATTCTGTTACTGACAGAGGTCAAGTGGAAGGTTCTTCTGTGATGATCAAGGTAGAAAAGACACTGGTTACATTGACTTTTCTACATGATCCACCCTGTGCTGTCTCATTCATCCGCAGATTCACGTCTTCCTTAGAATTCCTTTATGGCTAGTCCTTTTTCCTCAATTTAATAAAGTTACTTTTAGCTTTTTTAGCTCTGATTTTACCCTAGTGTTATTGTTATATTCTTCCTTAGTTGCCTATCTTTGTTACCAATTTAAACATTTACTGTTTGTATTTAATTCATCAAGAAGTTCCCTCCTAGTTAAGCTAGTCTTGTGCATAAACTTCTAGTTTTCCTGCACAAAAAAAAAAAAAAAAAAAAAAAAAGGGACTTGCTCCTGACCACTCAATGAGCTCACTTTCGAAGAGTGAGCACTTCTGAGCACTCTACCCCCACATGGCTGTTTACCAGAGTATCTTGCTGAGCAATTCCTTAAATAACCAAGTATGTTCTCAAAAATCTAGAGCCCTAACTGCAGTTTTCCATGGAGCTTTCTACCAGATCCTGAATCCTTGCACTCCCTGAAATATAAACTGCTATATTTTTCCACACAGCTATGATTCTTCATCATACAGTTTCAGTCTGTGAGCAACAGATCCCACAGAGAAACATCGCTGTCCACCTTTCTGATATTTATTTTGGAAATGTGTCACCCTCGCTGTCTGTCTAAGAGCTCTTTGGGTGCTTTGCACAAAGCCACATTGCCCTCAAAGCAGTTCTCTGGACAGCAGAGGTCACATGCCTGAAGAATAGAGATTTTCAGTAGTTATCTGGAGGAAGTCTCATCCTATCCCTTCTATTGGCCAAGAGGTCTGTAGCAGACCCATAAGATACCCCCAGACTTACTTTCGCATCTATTCATGTGCCAGGATCTTGAGGTCTTGTTCTATTAAATTCTACTCCTTTAGGCTGGATGAATATTTTCTTTACTTACATACTTGGTTAAGGTGCTGTGGCTCATTCAACTGCCAGATTTTTTGCATTTGCATTTGCATTTGCATCAAGTATTATACATAACAAAAATAAGCATCCATATATTGAGTATCTTAGAGACCATGTCTACTTTTGTTTGCAGCAACAAATGTAATGCTGCTTTTAGATTGATAGAATACGTATCTTTTCCTCTTACAATTAAACTATCCCTCACAAGTCCTCAGAAAACAAGTTCTACAGTAAAAATTTTAAGCTATATTAAAATGCACTGGTTTCCTAAATGTAATGTAAAACATTCGGACTTCATTTTCTTCCAGACACATTAAGTTTTTATGACTTCATTTTTGAAAGATTTTCTTTGTTCCATCACTTATATTTTTTTTCTGTTATGACACCTTATCCATTTACCAATAAACACTTACCAATAAGATGTTTTTTATAATCCCTATATTTTGAGATCTTTAAATTCGAGTTCACCTAGAACTCAAACTATGGCCCATTCAAATGGAAGTCAACTCAAACATACATGCTCAATTTTAAACGGAGTGCATTGTTTAACCCTTCCTTCATGCTTAAAAAGATTACAGTACCAGCAGAACTGTAGTGAGATGTCAATTTTTGTTTTATTTCACTCCATCTTTCAAAAATAGCATTATGATTTCAACCAACATAACTTTACTAATTACATCTGCCATTCATTTTAGTAGCAAAAAAAATAGGTGCCACTCAATTCTATGCAAAATATTTTGAGATTTATAGAAAGTCACTAATTATGCACCTCTGTAGAAAATGAAATGTTAGTTTCCTTCATATGACAAAGCACTATTTCACTATTTCATATAGTCTGCTTTTAAGAGGTGGCAGAGGGCAATTTCTAATAGAAGCCTTGGCACTTACCACCATTATGAACCTCATCACACAGCTATTACCCTCATTATGCTTTGATACTCTTGGCCACGTGTGGTTTAGAGTTAGCCTCCAGCTTTCAGACGTGAAGTTGCTGTCAGAACAAATAGCATCAGAAAGCTTTGTTCTTAAAGTCCAAGATCAACAGTCTTTGTATAAGCTGATTTTAAATAGAATCTTGCTCATGCCTCTGCCAACAACACTCGATGTGACTCTGGGCAAGCCATGTTTCTTACCCATAATTTCTGTTTACCTACTTCCTCTGTATTCTCTTTGTGACAGAGGTCACCTGTGGTGTAAGAATTGCACCTACACACCTGTTAGATTTTGGCATTTCACACTCCACTATGGTAAGGGTGATCATTATATAGTCTTTACTGGAACAATAATGATTTGTCCTTCTTAGGTAATTAGTATTTCATCCTAGATATGTTGCAGAAATATCATCCATCTTTTTTTTTTTTTTTTTTTTTTTTTTTTTTTTTATGTTTTACCCAAGGTTCAGGTATGTCTAAGGTAAAAGGGTGTTCCATATATTAAAGGAGCAGGGCTCAGAAATTAATGTGTTTTATCTAAATCCATTATCTGTCTTCAGACAAGCCCATTAAGAATGGAGTTGGGTTTCTGTCTTTGGATCTTACACGTACCTGGTACACAGAAGTAATTACGCACTACACCACCACTAACATCTGTAAAACAGAAATTATCACATTTGTCTCCTCTTTAAGTGTTTGATATGAGCCATGAAAATATTAATAATAATAATTAATAAACTTCCAGGTACTTCTATTATATACAGAAATGTATAATAAGGAATTGTAAAAAATAAGTGTGAATTTGTCATATCTCTAGTAGGGTCAGCTTCAGAAACTATTCTAGCTGTCTCCTCACTCAGGTGCATAAGATCTTTGCTCTTTGCTCTCTGTGCATCATGAAACAGGGCCTGCTAATCCCCAGTCAGGCAGGGGTTTTACAGAATAAAAACAAGTGTTCTTTCTTTCAGACCCATGTCAAATACAAGGTCCAAATCATAAAAAATTCAAAAAACTGCATCAATGGATAAATTTAGGCCAGATATAATTAGATATTTTCCAGCTCCTGACCCCAAACCTTTTCTTAAAACTTGAACTCTGCAAACAAAATTATTTTTATCTTCAAAATACTTGGCTAATTTATTTTCATTTTGCTTAAGTTTTGTATGCCTTTGTGCTTCCTGTTTCTGGCAACAACCATGATTGAGAATGCCAAAGTTCTCTTTTCAAATTGTATGCTTGGCCAGATGAAAAGGGGAAAATACTCAAAATCATGCTAGGCAGTCTTTTCTCATGAGTCTTCTGTTCTCATGAACTTTGTAGGCCAATTTTGGAACTGCAAGTTTATAATTTGAGACACATCAGATAAGGAAACAAACTTCTGGGATTCACTAATTTTTCATTAATATTCCTCCTCCTTCTAATGACAAAACAGGACTGAAGGGAGAAAGAAAAAACAAAAAAAGGGAGGAAAGTCCAGAAATTAGAAAAAAGAAAATGGAATAAAAAGATTGCTGAGCAGACTCAAAGTCCTGGCAAAGAAAAAAATAACAAATGACAATAGGAGGAAGGGAGCTGTTATTCAGAAGGCAAATTACAGAAAGGAAAAAGGAGATGAATTACCATTGTGGACATCTAAGTGGATGGTCATTTGTACTTTGCCTTTCGCAAAATAGCTAAATAAATAAATAGCTATCTTAGTTTGAACATCTACATTTAGATGGACAAAGCTGAGGGGAGTGACACTTAAAACATGTACTGTTCTCATTATGCATTTTTAATCCTTGGTATTTATTTTTTTCTGCAACCATACAGATAGTATTTCAGGATCCAAATTTTTACACACAAACATTTCATGGACTATTTATAATGTGTCTCAATAATTGTGATCTGCTCCCAGCAAATCTCTTAGTTATGGTAAAAAATATTATTACAATTTCTAGATAAACAATGTAAATTCAAGTATTGTACTATAACATAAAGGAACATAGTTGCACATAATTCCAGTGAAGGAAAATAGAAAAAAAATATATTCAGGTTAGCATACTTCACTTATACTCACACACCTATCTACCCATGCGCTGCAGTGTGTTGCTGTGAACTCACATAATGTCCTGTGCACTTCTGTAGTTATTTCAAGTTGCTTGATATATAGAGCCTTATACATTTCCACATGGTTAGAACTGGGAATTACAGACACTTCAATTACATGGTTCTTGTGTCAACTGTTGAAATGATTCTAATATTTTCAATTTTCACAGCACTGCACAACTTTTAGCAACATGACTTTCATCATTTTTAGTGGATATCAGGAAGTTAAATCTCACAGAGCAGTGTCAAAATTCACTCCTTTAAAGTGCTATTGTTAATCATGTTCATGGGTACCTGCTGGGATTCTTTGCAGTGCTTTCTTGAACTCACAGATGGATTTGATTTCTATGGACAATGCTAAGCTCTGTTCTTCTCATCAGACACTAACTTTATTTTCTTTGCTGTAGTCACAAGCCCTCAAAATCTGTATTTTTTTTTACTTAAAAAGCCCTCTTTTTTATGACTAGATTGATATTACTTTAGTTAGTGTTTGGTGCAAATACATTTCATGTTTTATTTTTCTGCTCTGAAAACAATGAAGAATAGCTATTAATGAAGGAAAACAGTAGCAATCTAGTACGTGTACTATATACACTTTCATCTGTCTACGATATATATGGTATATGATATGTGATGATATATTAAATATATAAAGGCCAATACAGAGGCATCTGTCAATATTGCATATGGATATAAGTATAGGTAGAAAGATGTGTCAATAATATATAGTACTAAAATCTTATGGAAATTAAATCTGCTCTTCTCTTAGATTTGACATGAGGCAAACACAAAAAAATGCAACTCCCTGCCTCTCAGTACTGGCTGTAATTCTTAATATTTACACTGAGTAGTACAGGAATGGCTCAGACAGTGATAGCCGAGAGTACTCCACGCTTGTTGGGAAAAAGTAAACAGCACTATCTGTCTCATATATTACTCCATCTACAAGTAACCACTTCTAACATGACACTCCCTCCACTCCTTTCTTAAAAGACTGAACTTCTGTTCTGAGAAGCAAGATCACCTCCAGCCTATGAACTGCAGAATCAGAGTCACAGAATGGTTTGGTTTGGAAGGGTCCTCCACCTATAGCAATATGCCTAGAACTGCACAGTGACACAAAGTTGCCCTTAAAATTAGCTAGCAAGTTCTTATCCTAGCATTATTATGGTGCCTCTTTAACAAAGAGCAACAGCAATTATTTTTCCAAGAGGTTAACTTATAGAGTTTTCTGATACCACTCTCATTTGCCATCACTCTTTCCTTTAGACATTAGTGAAATAGATATACCAGTTTCCCCAAACTGGTGAGTTGATATCAAAAGTGTATCAATTCCAATATCTGAAAGGTGCTTACAGAGAGAGCAGGGTTGGTCTCTTCTCACTGGTGACAGGTGACAGGATGAGGGGAAATGGCCTTAAGTTGTGAAAAACTTCTTTCCAGGATGGGTTGTTAAACACTGGAATAGGCTCTCCAGGGAAGTGGTTGAGTCACCATCTCTGAATGTGTTTAAAAACCGTTTGGATGTGGTAATCAGGGACATACATGATTTAGCAGGGGTTTGTTAGAGTTAGGGTAGTATGATTAGGTTGTGGTTGGACTCGATGATCTTTAAGGTCTTTTCCAGCCTGAGAATTCTATGATCCTATGATTCTATGATTTTTAGAGATACCAGAGTAGTGTTGCAGAAATAGAAGGTACTGCATGAGATCTAATCCCAACAGGGTGTTTATCTTCTTGTATCAGTGTAATAAAAGTCACAGAAAGAATAATCTTTTCTTGAGCAAATTCTCTTTTAGACTGCCATAAATTCATGCACTTTCTTTTAAGAAAGGCATTCTACTTTCTGAGTACCCAAAGATAGATTCACTCCCTTAGAAGACAGGAATTTAATCCACAGCACACAAGGTGCTCAGGTAGTCAACAGGAACAACAAGTCTACATTGGTCCAGTCCTCCAACCCACCTCTCATGTGTATGGCAAGGCATTTGTAGAAGGCTTCCCTAAACATCTGTTTTTGCTGTGAATAAGAGTTAGAAAAGGTTATTCCTTCCCTTAATTAGTTCAGCTTTATGCCTAATGCTATATGGGATGAATCCAGGCCCTGCTGACTCTGAAAGGCTCATGAGCCAGCCACTGCTTTGAGGTGCATCTGTCTGTGCTCATCAGGAGAGTGCCAAAAATAGCAAAGAGTCTGGATCTCTACAGTCTGTGTTTTAAAAACATAGACCAAAAAGCAGTAAGTTTTGAAGTCAGAATGAGCTGAGTCCAACAGATGAGACAGATTAAAAGAAAAGGTTAGAAAATAAAGCTGCCTTTGGCAAGCAGGTCCTATTCACCAGTCTTTTCTCTGACCAATAGCTTTCTCCTGGTGCCCCAGGTTGCAGTAAACTCTGGGAGGCCTTCACAGGGTCCACTGGGAAGGCTTTATTCCAGTCACCTAAAAGTCATGGTTTATCTACCTGTTCTCTAAGCCTTCTGTAAAAGTTCCCATGTCTAAACACAGCAGGATCTTGTTTGCTGCCTCCCTCATATTCTCAGAGTGGCAGACCCATCTTCTACTCCAGATGCTACTTTCAGATGTGAATGTCTACATACTCAAAAAGAAAACTCCTCCTCCTCCTAGAAACTTCATCTAATCAAGAGAGTGGCATAAAGAATAAAGAAAGTAGGGGTCTCCATTTTTCTAGAGAAAAAAAAAACAAAACATACAGTACAACTACAGCAAGTAGAAAGAGTATAAAGTAGATGGTCTACTGCATTGCCTCTGTGAAATGCCATATTCATTTTCATATCCGAGGAATGCTTCTTATTAGCAAGTTAAGTGTTTGAATTTCCAGAGAACCTGCAGAGTTGTCTGGTACCTCATTTGCCACCTTCAACGTGAATTAAAAAATTCTTCATGTTGAAGCTTCTCAGCAAAGGCAAAGGTTCTGGTATCACCAGCAGGAGCTGAGGATAACCTTTCTCCTCTCTTTACCGTTCATGTATTATTACTAACGAGCACTTAGCAGGACTTAAAGAACAATTTAAAAAATAGGAAGAAGGCATTAAGTGCTCTATTTCCTTCTCTATCTTTTTGGCATCCTATTTTCTGACAGGTATTTGAAACAAGATCAACCAGAGAAAGGCAATTATTTGGGTTCAGCTTGATTATTCCAGGCAGAAAAAGATGATGGGTTACCTATTGGATGTTAATATTCTGTTTTGGATTTTGTTCAGTCAAGACTCAATCTTTTTCCACACTTTCTGACTCTGGGCATAAATAGGCTGTCAAATGCAGTTTACGTGTTCAAATCTTCCAATGAAAAGGGATAAGTCTCCTGTTTTTTTCATAATTTAGAGTTTATATTAGTTTCATAGTGGTAAACTTTGATATTGCAGGCAAGTAAAAATTTGAAGTCACCTAGTTGCATAAACATAGAATCATAGAAACACAGAATGGCCTGGGTTGAAAAGGACCACAATGATTATTAAGTTTCAACCCCTCTGCTGTGTGCAGAGTTGCCAACCACCAGACCAGGCTGCCCAGTGCATGATAAAGTCTGTACAAACATATTCATTCACTTCCTCCCTGTTTTTCCTACCTGAGTTTTTCTCATTTTATCTTCAGAGATTCCAGCTCTGTTGACTAAGAAAAATCTTCCTTCTCCCTCCAAACCTGACATTTTTCTGAATAATGTTTTCTGTTTACTTTCTTTTGATGTATGCTTACAGGCACTCCTCTGGCTTTTCTAAACTCAGTTGAAAAGCTCTCAGACTTTTATACCACAATCATGCACTTCTATACATCTATATATATTACTTATATCTATTGCGTCTCTACCTTAGCATCTCTTGTCATATATACATCTTGACTTAAATCAAGGAATTTATCTTTCTTATTTCTGATGACAAACTGCAGTTTTCCTTATGATTATCAGCTTTAATTTAAGGCAGATTTCTCATATCCTATATCTGCTCATAAATCTAAGTTAAGAGGTGTTTACAAAATGAATCAGTTCATGAATTCAAGAAGATCATTTTATTTTAAATCTCTGGAATTATTCAAAATGCTACAAATAAATATGCATAAAGAAGTGGCCAACATCCCCATAATCATCTCTGATTTCTGCAGCATTCCACAGGCTCCCTTCCTAATCAAACAGGAAGACTTCTTTCCCCTGTCTATAGAGGGAGCTCCAACAATAAATCTAGACCTATCTAGAGCTTGACTCACGTGCACATGTTAGGCCCTTTGAGTGTCCAGGAGTAAACACGGTATCCACAGGGAATTAGATATAAGGCCTATGAATAGCTTTTACAAGACAGGAAAGACAGTCTATGGTATCTCCATATTGTCTAAATACAGAAAGGCTACATTCAGATGCCTTAATCACAAATTGAATCCCACATCTTATTTTCTCTTCATTTGCACAAGTTTTGATGACCATTGCTGTCTCTGCTGTTGTCTGACATTTGGTCACCACATTTAACAATTGCTGTATTTATCAAATTTGTCGGCCTTGTTACAACGAAATAGCAGTGAAATGGTATTTTCATCACTCCAACGCACTTAAGACTTCTACATGACTCTGATGGATATAGTATGAAGCTCCTATTGGAGGCCTTATTACCATAAATTCATGCTCTATTTCTAAAATGTTTACAACTGAAAAGATTTTCCAGTGGAAGCAACAGCACAGCAAAGTAAGTTGAAGTAAGAGCTAAGAAAGCTTACTACTGCTTCTCTTCTAGGAATCAAGGAATTCATTCTCAAAAAGGAAAAGCCAGAATCCTTTCACAGCTGGATTAATGAGATCTTCTCATTTGTGATGATCCAGTTGACTGCTCTTTCATCAGCTTAATATGGTGCTTTTCACAGTGTTCCCCTTTACCCCAAGATTGACCCAAGAACAAATTAACATGAAGTGACTGTTTAATTACATAATTAAGATATGTAATTACTTTAAAGTTACTACAGAGAGTACAATTTCTCTTCTTAGACATAATCAAGAGGTTTTTCATCTGACTAGCTATTGCTGGCTAAAAACTGAAAGAAAATATACACAATAGCACTTGCACTTTGCAGCACAGTAACTACATAAGGCACTATGCATTCATTGCTAGTTGCTATAGTTAGTCATAATCACTGATGAAGGGGTTAATAAGTAACAATTTCAGGTACCCTTTTTCTCCCTCTCTTGGAGAGTCTGCCTACCTGGTTTTTGTATCATGCTGTTCTGCATGTCTGATTTTTTTCTTTGACACTGTCATGACCCATTGTTCCTCAGCCTGACTGAGGACGAAGGTCCTTCATTTCTTGTGCAAGGAACTTTGCCTCCAGTGTTTCATTTGCCTCAGCTGTTCCATGACCATTGCTTCTGCAGATTTTTCCCTATGATCAACTCTGATTACAGGAAGATATTTTATATTCCCTGTAAAGCATCATGCTGACATCTGACAACAAATTATTACTTGCTTAATCATTGCAAGCCATTCCCAGTTGACAGTGAACAGGACTACATAGCATAAATACTATTAGCAGTTGTGCAACAAGAGCAACATAGTGTATGAGTCTTGCTGTTGCTGAACAGAAAGCCTGTGCCTTTACTCATGCTGGTGCACTTTTACTGCCTTTTTTTCTCCTCACAATTCAAAAGGTTTGGCTGGCAAGTTACGTACAGTAAAATAAACATCCGATATCCCTAACGGGCCTTCTCAGAAGACACCCTTCTTCTTTCTGTGTCTTGGCTCTTTGTAAGAGCTGTGTGAATAAGACTGTAATATATCCTAACAGTTTCTTCAGATTTGCTTTGTAGATCACCCAAAAAGCTGCAGAGGGATTTGAACTTGACTGCTTATATTGTCTATTCTGAATCCTTTTAGTCCCCAGATGTGATGATCATGTAAGTTAAATTCAGTCCTGTTATAAAAAAGTTTACAACTAAAGTGTCAGTGGGAGCTAATCATGCTTCACTTTACACTGTGAAGGTCTTATTCATCTTCAAAGTCTCAGGAGCCCTTAACCATTTGTCGAACAGCTCACTTTGGAGACACTTAATCTTTGGAAGGTCTGACTGACCTACTGATCCATTCTTACCGTAGTTTTCAAACAGTTATGAGGTTTTCTCATCTAGAAACATTCTTATTTATTTAAGTTAAACATGCAGGGTCTGGGGCAAATGGAAGGAAAAGGTAGGCCAGAGTCTGTGCAACAGCACTTAAATCACACAACAGAGAATGTGTGATACACTATTTCTGTTTTAAAATATTAAAGCTGAATCTAACTTTTGTAAGACTACTTTCTAGACAAGGTAATAATAGTGTGTAGTAGCAGAGCAGCTTCTCTACAGAATCTGGAAAGTTCCCCTGGCTTTCCTGGCACAGACTTTGTGAAACCTAGGTCATGATTTATATAAAACTTCTCTATCTGCTACAAAAGGAATAGACCATACTGTCCAGTCTTTTGCATCTCCTTAGTCTAGGGATGTCTAAAACACATACAATACATATCTGTGTGTCTTAAATTTCACATAAGTACCTGAAGCACATACCCAAGAAAGGCAAGAGTTGGAGTTCTTCAGGAAAGAATTTTTGATGGTCCCTAAACTATGCTCTGTTGATTAAGCAAACTAAAAAAAAAAAAAAAAAAAAAAAAAAAAAAAACACAGAGAAACAGGAGCATTATCTGGAAAGGACATGAAAAAAAATCATTTTCACATTCTTACGATGATGAGAGTTTAACTGCAGTACTTTGTTTTAAGATATTGGCATGCAAGAAATGTGTGGGTCAATTGGGGATAGTACAGATGAAAGCACGAGGAAGTCTAGAAAAGGCCAGCCTACGGGAAGGAAATTTGAAAGACACTTGAAAATTTGTGAGTGTAGAAGAAAGCAGGGAGAAACAAAGTCCTTTCTTTGGCCACTAAAAGCAGACAGCCTCTTTTTAAGCACTTCCATAATGATTCAAGAACAAATAACCTAGAACAAATGATAGGAAGTAAGGATTTTGGCTTCCTTTATGATATTCCTAGTAATAGATCTTGTCTGGTTGACTTTAAAAGGGACATTATTCTTCAAATTCTGCCCTGGATTAAAGGACAATGAACTCATGAATTAATCTTCCACTGCTGTTCTGTTTCTTTGTAAATAGAATAATCTGCCAACTGCTACATTTAACTCCTTGACAAGTGAAGGAGACATCACTCTTCAAAAATGTTGTTACTTATTGCTTAGCCTTTGATGGCTTTATTGTTATCCAGTTAGTATGTGATATTTTTTCCATTAGTGTTGTTCACATCAAGCCAGTACGGAATAGTACTAGTGCCAGAATAAAGTAATAATGCAATTTCTGCCCATGGAATCTTGTTGAGGGAGTACTTTGAATGTTTTTCCAAGATCAATAGGTCTGTGTATGTGTGTGTGTACATGTCATTGATATCCAGTGGGAAGAGGCATTTCTAAACGCATCGTTTTCTAAAAATGCCTTTGAGCTAGCAGGTAATCTGAGATGCCCAGATTGCTACAAGTATGGAAGCTTTAATTCTAGGCTTTAAATACATTCCATCAGTCTGATCCCAAATCACATGTGGGCACAGAACAGCTAAAAAGATTTCAAACCAGAGCATTCATTTTCTCAAAGACACTTCTAGGTTAGAATATCATCTTGCATGCCTGAGCCTTCATGTACATTGTTTTATTTTGAACCCTTTTTGGAGAAGGCACACTGTAGAATTGGTCCCATCCCACTGAGCTTTTAAGATACTATTATTCTGGCTAAGAAGGTATATTAACTACCTCCCTTACACTCACATCTGACACTATTTCTATGTCTTTCCTTAAATCCCTAAGTTTCAACTCTACCTCTGTAAGACAATGAGCTATAGACATCAATTGTGTAAAAGATTTCCATTTGAACCTGAATAATTGTAACAATTATAAAGGAAAATCCTCCCTTGAGATCAGTGACTACTCAGAACATACAGAAAATCTGAATGAAGATCAGAGGAGTCAGTTCCTTGGTAGAAATGCAATGGTAATTTAGTGGGTTTGAGAAGAGGGGCAAAAGTTGGATGCCACAAAATTATGCAATCTGGGCGCAATTGGAAGGAAAAATAAAAAGAAAAAAAAAGCTCCATAATGTAGTTTCTTTCTAGGAAATTTTATTTGTCTTATGATCAAAGCCAATGTCAAAGGAGTGCCTGAAGAAAAATGTCTTTTAACAACTCAGTTCATAGAAGAAGTACAATAATTTACATGTGCATAGGCCAAAAATTCAGAGCAGTTTACCCTAATCAAAACCTTAATGTAGCTCAGTATTTACAGACTTTTTGTTTACATGGGAAAAGTAGTGTTATAGCAGTAATTTTGGCAGTGGGCAAATGATGAAAATAGCCCCAAAAGCTAAACATTTGAAAAATGCTTGTTAGCGCTCTGCTTTGATTACCTTTTCTTTTCTTCCTGAAGTTTGTTTTCAGTCATTACTCTCTGCCAATCACCCCACAAGTCTTTCATGCTTTTTACTGAGCCAAGTGTACCCCCCAAATATTCATGTTAAATCTGTTTCTATTTAAAAAAAAAAAAAAACTTTGCTCATTGTGTACCTTTGTGTTCATGTACAGATGTACCGTGGCAAGAAAGATAAAAGGTATTTAATTTCCTCAATTAGCACTACACAGATTGCTAGTATAAGGAGCTTGTCTCAGTTTTCCACACATAAACATGTGATGTCCTTTGAGATCCTCTAAAGAGCTTCACCTGCCCTCCAGCAGCTGGTCTCAAAGGTCATCATCTCTTCTGTCTCAGATTTGTAAACATAAGTAAGTAGAATTTTTGTAGCCAGCCAAAGGTAATCAAAACACTGCCAACAGCATTACTACATTAGGGTAAAGAAAGCTGTTCTCAGCGCACAGCTCATCTATTAGCTAGGCACATCTGAGATATCCTGAGAAAGTAAACTTTGTAAGGCAAGAAAGAAAAAATTAGTCTTTCATATAGAGCAACACACCAAAAGCAAAGCCTGAAATTACTTCTCCAATAATGGATGCCTAAAATTGAGGACAGGAGAAACTCTGTGCAGGTACTGAGTGGCAGCCTGTGGCAATACAAGAAAGCCTATTCAGAGCAGCAGCTGTGAAGAAAGATAAACAGCATGAGAAAGCAACACTGAGAAGCATGCCATTCAGAGGGACCTCCATAGACTTGAAAGGTAGGCCCGGGTGAACCTAATGAGGTTCAACACGGCAAAGTGCAGGGCTTTGCACTTGGACCAGAGGAATCCCAGCCTTATATACAGACTAGAAGGAGCAGTGCTTGAGAATAGCCCTACAGAGAAGGACCTGGGGGTCCTGGTGGATGAAAAACTGAACATGAGCCAGCAGTGTGCTCTTGCGGCTCAGAAAACAAATGATATCCTGGCCTCCATCATGAGAGGGGTGGCCAGCAGGGACAGGGAGGTGATTGTTCCTCTCTACTCTGCCCTTGTAAGGCCCCATCTGGAGCTCTGTGTGCAGGTCTGGAGCTCCCAGTACAAGAAAGACAGAGAGCTGTTGGAGAGGGTCCAGAGAAGGGCCACAAAGATGATCAGGGGACTGGAACACCTCTCCTACGAGGACAGGCTGAGGGA
>PPHD01014748.1:2457-16511 GCA_002909625.1 Bambusicola thoracicus | reverse complement strand
TTTAAAAACTGCATGGATGTGGTGCTCAGGGACATGATTTAGCAGAGGGTTGTTAGAGTTAGGGTAGTATGGTTAGGTCGTGGTTGGACTTGATCTTAAAGGTCTTTTCCAGCCTGAGACATTGTATGATTCTATGATTCTTGTTAGGATTCAGTAGTGCACATTCATTTACAACATACCTGCATATGATCAACGATTTATAGCTTTGCAAAGTTTGGAGGGACTGTTCCATCTTTGTGCCTTTTAGTATAGGACTTCTGCCTCTTGGAGATACCTGTAACTAATTATCCAAACAAATCAGCACAGGCATTTTCTCCTAGCAGTGCTATCCTCACAATACATTCCTGCAGAAAGCTCTTATTTTCCTTAATATCTGATCTGATTTTCAATGGTTTGGTAGAAGCAGCCTCAGAGAAAAACTTTAAATTAGTTATTAATTCAAGTTAAGTGTTCAAACTGAGAAGTACCATCTCTACTGATGTATGTAAAAGCAGTTGTTAGATGCAGCAACTTACTTTGCCATAATCTCTACTTAGGAAGTATGTAGAGCACAAAGTGTCTTAACATTGCAGTAGCAGCTATCCGTGCATCGTTACACTTTTCAAAAGCACTGTCTTTGTTCATGAGATGTACCTCTTTATAGACTTGAGCCCAAAGTATTTCCTATTCACACAATGCACCATGCTTACAGTAACTTTTGACTGAGCAACAGAATCAGGTAACCATAAATAACCCAATCAGGGCTCTGTAGGAAAGGAGAAATATCACCCTCAAAGCGAAGGGACAACTATTCTGTTACCACAGTTATGAAGTTAATTTTTATAAGATGGCAACTAAAGTAAGTTACTTTTACCTTTTCCTCTCCTTCCTATGCCCAAATAGGTGCTTCATATGGAGCCTCAATTGCCTTTCTGTTCTGCTTTCTGGATTATGTGCAGCACTGAGGCTACTAGCACAGTAAAAATAAACAGTAAGGCAAACTGTTCAGTATTAAATAAACGTGTGCACATAATTGTTACATATGCTGGCCCAAACGAACTCCAGGGGTAAGCTTGCAGTGAAACTGGCGCAGCCAGGTGAGAGCTGACTTAAAACAAATTGCGACATCTCTCACTGTCTGAAGCAGACAGCGTTACAGTGCCCTAAGACAGGACTCAGTGCACAGCCAGAGATGACAAGGGACAGTTCAGGCGCCTAACTGTAGAACCCATCCGCACAATTTCCCACAAGTCAGGAACATGAAACAACACAGCTGCTGGGATGAGTGAACAGCTAAAGGAGCTTGTGTGAGCTTCAATAGCAGGCCGGAGCAGCACTCCACTGTGAATGACAAGTGATGGGCCAAATCACTGGGGAGCTGCCGATGAGTTATTAATGGTGACAGGTACACTACCTGGGAGACAGGTTGAGAGGGGAAAAAGATTATTTATAAGCGAATAGTTAACAGCTGTACCCACTGCTAAGCATTACATGGATGCCACAAACTGTAGAGTTCAAATCTTGGGTTATTCAAGCACGAACAAATGCCTGTCACCAAACTGCAACGCATCGCTACAAATTAAGGTGGGAGAGATGAGACGAGGCTGGAACGATGCCTTGCTCAAGAAGGCAATGTCATCACAGAGTGCAGATAAGAGCTAGAGAAGGGCTGAGATAACCATGAGGTAAATTATGGTTCTTAATAATAATGATGAATTTGCAAGAACAGCTTTTTAATTTTTCCTGAGGGCTTTTGCAAGAGAACAGATGCTGAATGTGTCCTGTACTGACAAGAATAAATGGGGGGGAAATATAATAAGCAAAGGAAATGTTTTCGAAGAAGTTTTCTTTTGATATGAGAAATAATATATTTCTATTGTTGAGATAATTTTTTTCTATCTTCGGTTCCCTCCCACATTTGAAAGCCACATTGTTAAGTTTATAATATAATATTCTTACAATATCTACAGTAATATAGTTACCCGGTTTTTCCCAAAGGAATGAAGCACTTTACTTCTGAGTATATTAAAAGTAGCACGGGCAAAAATCATTCAGATTTATTTCTCATGTACAATCCTGCTCTAAGAGAAGCAGGAAAAAAAAAAAAAAAAAGTGAATCAGGATTTCATGAATGTTTTTTTGTGGTCCTTTAACATAGTAGAGCAGTTAAAATCAGTAAGACTAGATAGGTGTCGAGAAAATAATCAGATGCTCCATGTACTTCAATGCTTCGAAGCACAAGGTGGGAAACCCTGCACTAGATGTCTGACCTGAAATAGATTTCTGACCTCCAACAACATGTGTCTAACAGCTAATGCTTAAATAAAAAAATAATAATAAATAGGAATAATAGGAAAAATGATCACAAACAAAATGCTTAAGCTCCAAATACATCTTTTTGTGAAATACAGTCTCAAATGGATTTGAAAAATTGCCGGGGGAAAAAAAAAAAAGGGGGCTAGTCAGAAACAGCTGGGTTCCTCCAAGGTGGAGGGAAGGAACAGTTTATACCTATGGTTACTGCCACTTCTCATTTCTTTTGCCATAGGGGTATTGTGCTCTTGCATGCTCTAGAGGAGATACGTGAGCCAGAAATGGTTTACACTTCAGAAAGCTTCAGAGTTGTTAAAATATAACGATATAAATGGATTCAGTAGCATAGCTGTTTGTAGGATTTGGTCCAAAGCTTTCAGCCCAGGCATTCCAAAGTGAACATATCTAAAAGGCAAAAAGCCCTGTGCACACAGATGTGCTGGGGAGGATGGTATTAGCCAAGCGTGCTTATAACCTGCTTTTCATGAAGTTAATTTTTTTTTTTTTTTTTTTTTGCTGTTTCATTATGGTTCCCATGGACAGCCGGTCCGTTTACTTAGCATTTGAGCTTCTCAAACTGTGAATCAATATTTAAAAATACAGTCAGAGCTGAGTAAGGCTACTACATTTTATCTTACAGTTGGCCGTTAATGCATTTTTATTAAACACGAAGCATTGTGGAGTATTTTTTTTTTCATTCAGCTTAACTGCTTGGTGTAAAAAAATCACGCAGTCATTTTTGAAGGTACAGATCCTGAAGAATCAGGATCTGAACACAGGTGGGATTTGGCATTCTTAATTTTTTCTCTGTCTATGCTCATACCCCCAAAACTGTTGATTGTATGCCTTGTTAGTGTTGTAAAATTTATTTTTGGTTTAAAGAGGCACATGCAAGGGGAGCCACGATGGAGTCAGATGCAAGATAATTCTCCATGCTTAACTGTTAAAATCCACAGAATTTATAGTGATCAAGGTGACCTTGATTTTGATATCTCCATCCCATCTAAACAGTGCCTCACTGCACAAGTGGTTACACTGCTTCCTAAACAAGGCACTACTAAAATAAATATCAGAGTCTGTCTCTAAATGACAACTTCCTTTCCTGTACTCATAGATGAAAACTGAAATGTCAGTTTTTGTAAAATTTCTCCAGGGATAGGTCTGTGAATCTAGAAGTGCAGATTTGGACAGTCAAGTTTGCATAGAGACACGAGTGCCTGTTGCTGTATGTGCAAAAGGTAAAACTGAAATTTAATTTTACAAAATTGTGTAGGTGAAAAGAGTCACCTCAAAGATACAGCTGTCTGCTACCTTCTAGCAAAAACAAACAAAAGAGGTACAAAATTATTATAAAACATATGGTGTAAATTATAAGCGCATTTGTTTTATAACAGTGAACATTATTTACCATCTAACTACGTCAGAACTAATACTCCAAGGAATACACAAAACATTTATTCAATCCAATGTGATATTCTTTAAAACTCCTCACATAGAGTCCATCTAATAAACCAGAAGTCCTCTGCTTTCCTTCCCCAAAAATGCAGTACTGTTTGATTCTTACGGATTCATTATAACTTCCTTAGTGACACAAACGACATCCTGCTAACAGCAACAAATTGCTAGGGTACTAGGAAGGAGGAGGTGATTTCTAAACACAATGAAATTTGCTGAAAAAGTAACATGTAAGAAGTCTTCTCTCCCTTCTGTTTGATTCTTAGCTGTGCTGTGCTCTTCACAACATCTCAGTCAGTCATGTGTAAACAAGTACTAGAGATGCTTTTCCAAAACTCTTTTTCACAGAAGATATTTACTTGGTAAATGATGTCTACACATTTCAAAAGGAACAGAAATTCAACTCATGATCTTTACCTACTGTGTATTCTACTCAGCACTCACATTAAAGCCTGGGCTCCCTGTGCTGTAGGGTGGCCAGAAGGGAAAGGCATCAGGGATGCAGCAGCTTCAATGGACCTGGTCCACAGAGAATGAGGAGATGGGCAGGTAGGCCTTATGCTTGATGTTGGTTTTTTTTCCACCTACCCCCAAAAATTCCTTCCTGGAGTGGGACAGAAAAAAAGAACACCAATCTGGCACAAAGAAGTGATGATATTCTTTTAGTCAATCTCTGGCCTTTAAGAATGTGCCAAAATGGTCTTTGGCCCTCATGGTAAAAATTGGCTTAATTACAGAGAACTAATATACAAAAACAGCCACAAATGATCCCTGGATTCTGGCCTGGCTTTATGAGATGTACTAAACACTGAACAGGGAGAAGGTAGAGTCTATCCTCTGAAAACAATTAAAAATAAAGCAGAGATCTTTGGAAAGATCTTAAATTGGCACATACTTTATCATGCAGTTCTCACAACCTTCTTTTCATTCCTTTTCAAGCCAAGGCTAATGCTTACTTACAGGAAAGGAACTATTTCACAACCCAGCTGACTAATCTGACACAGAGTCATTGAGGCCTTAATTCAGAAAAATATACAAGCATATTCCTAAACATGTGAGTAGATTCTTGTTGATTTGGAAGATAGGAAATGTTTAAAGTTGGGCAGATGCTTAGAGACTTTGTTGAATCAGGACCCATAAGTGGTAAGTGCTGTTTTTCCCTCAGTGTAGGAACTAGCAGTGTCTGTCTCCACTAGCTGGACATGTACACAAAGCTTGTTGAGGCTTCACGCTTTTGGAGCACCTTTCTTCCTGTCCCTTGAACAGAGCTGAAAATAGTTATAGATATCACTGTCACCAAAGTCCATGTCCCTTCAAATAGCTATTACAAAAACCAACAAGCCAACAACAACAGCAAAAACACACCATCTTTCATATGCTGCAAAGGCTACTGAAATTCCAGCACAATGATCTAGTATGAACTGAGGGTGAGAAATCAGCAGAAGTGAACTTGACTACCTTGGTGGGAGACTTCCAGTCACACAGCATTGCAATATAAAGAAGTACTGCAACGGGGGAAGCTCTACTGATGTACATCCAGTATCTGCTGTAACTAATATCAGAAACTCATGCTATGTTAGTGAAGCTGTTTTTCTGGCCTGAAAAGTACATCTGTACTTTCATTTCAGATTTGCAGTTTGAAGCACTTCTGAAGCACCTGAAACTGGTTTGACATTTAAATTCTCACACGTACTTCAAAGTCCATAAAACTTTCAATTGCATTGATATATTTATTGTGCTCCAAACAAATCTTTACATTGACATAACAAGCAGTTTCAGGCTAATGTACTATATTTCCATTGATCCTTTTGGTCCCGTTGTTTACTACTCTCCAAAAAAAAAAAAAAAAAAAAAAAAAAAGAAAAAACAAAAAACCCAACAACCCAATAAATAAAAACTTAAAAGCAAATGCATGGTATTTTTAAATTTCTTTGACTCTGATGAAAGTGTAAAGCTCAAGTTACTTATGTCACATTGTTTCCAGGCCCAAGAAAGCTGATAAAACTGACCCAAAGATTGATTTGACTCTTCAAGTCAGCTGAAGTATTTCAACTACCAGATTCAACACCCCCTGTCCCAGGCCTACAATTTGAATATTGCAAACATACCACATACCACAATACTGCACTAATACAGAGTAATAGAAATAGCAAACTGAAACACGTAAAAAGCTACATGGCTGTTCAGTTCAAAACACACCAAGTACCAGGCTGTGAGAATATGTACTTGCAGGCACTATGAAAATCTTTTCCAATAGGCACTTGAAGCATATCATATAAAATCAAGTTGCTAGCTGTATTAGATTTGTGGAACACAGGCTCCTCAAGCTTGCAAATGAAAGCTAAGAGTGACAGTTATCTTTGTTATCTTTTTGTTATCTTTGACCACATCTCCTCTGCTGGTCAGGTACTGAACCAGCTGGTCTCTCAGGTACTGAATCAGATGAACAGAGTAAGGTGCCCAGGCACTGTCCTCACTGTCTCCAACTATTCTCTGAGTTGGAAGTAACCTCGTGAGTAGGTTCATTTCCTTTATCCCATATGCCAACTTGAACACAGGTTAAAGACATCCAGTATTCACACCGCACAGATAAGAATGTAATGATGTAAACTCTATTATCACACATATGTCACAAGGCAAGCTATACACATACACTTAAAACACAACCAGATGCTGTACACAGGACCAGAAGTCCTAAAATTCTACCTGTTCTACGTGTGATTTCCTGCTTTGCAAGGTAACTGTTGGTTAGTGACACAGATTTCCATATCCTTTTAAGAAGAAGGAATGTAAGACTTCAGGGTGCAATTCAGACCCTTCTAAAGCCCATGCAAGATTCATCATGGATTTAAAGCAACACCGGATATAAACAGACATATTTTTCCTCTGCTATAAAAGGCAAAATATGTAACAAATTCTTCCTCTAACATTTGCTAAAAAGACTATTTAAAATATTATTTACTGAAACTACTGTTCCAGTGGTGGTGATATTTCAGAATTTGACTAAAGAACAATACTAATTACACATTCTATTTCATTAGATGATCTCAAAGCACTTCATAAACATTAATTAACAACATTCAAGTATTAATTGGGATGATTAGAGCATTTTGTGAAAGCCGTGGGGGAGGAGAGAAATCAAGCTGAAGCACAAAGGACTCGTGCAGCAAGTTAATATATTAGCGCCAGTCGGATAATGCATGTTTGCTGGTTTCAAGTTAAGTATTCAAAATGCTGGGACATGGTACAAAATGACATCCAAATCACAGATGATTTTTCAGTACAGGAAAGTAAATTTCTTAATTAAAATATATGAGTTCATCTTCATTAGATTCAAAATATATATTGATAGTAAAAGGGGGTTATCTGTCTGTGCTCTGATTGCCTAGAAGGCAACAGTAAGTGCTAATGACATTTACCCCTCCTAATAAGAGCCAATCACACTTCACTGTTATTCCTTCTTATTGCTCAGGACAGGCACAAGCACCTCATGGAAAGACAAGTGCTGCAAGGGAAAAAGTCCCCTCGAGATCCCTTGGACTTGAAGAAAAGCAGTAAATCAACCAATGCTGGACAGATGACAAGTTTGATTCTCTGTGGTCCTTCCTGATTCCTAAGTGTCTGTGGTCCTAAATTTCATGAGTGCCTGAAGCCAGTGCTGACACACAGACAATATAAACCACCCCTAAACTCAGATCTAGAGGTATCTGAAGTGGGAAAAGTCTTAAATCCATTAAAGTACAGTGGTCTGGACTCTGTATTTTCTAATTGAAGTAATCTCCAGTGATGTGTAGCTGAATGGGTAATATCATGACCTTATCACCTCCACAGACACGATGTGAATTCAACCCAAGGTCCTTGGTGGACAGGACAGTCTAAAAAAAGCAAAAGTTCTAATCTTTGAGCTCTATTTCTAAGAAGAATTATGTTAATTCCTTGGATTCCTGGCCCAACTCGTTCCCTTCCTCCCCCAAATTCTGAAAACACACACATTTGCCTTTGATCAACACTTTTACATCCTTTTGTTTTCTCTACTGTATAATATTTCACTGCATTTATTACGAGAAAATTGAGATAGAAAGTAATCCCAAAATTTTGTCCTTAATTTGATGGCCATATTTCTTTGCACAGTGCAGGATATGTTCAACAGGGCAATCATCTGCATGAAAAGTGATTCTCCAGTCTAGGAGGAAAGTCTCTCACCCATAGTGAATCAGTCTGAAAAACGGAGACTTTAGTCATATACACACAAACACATGCACATGCATATACATGATTTATTAGTAACATAAACATAGATAGCGTTTATGATTGTGTATATATATGTATTTCACTGAAAACCTTCTGTGACCATAAACAGTTAATACAAATTCAAACACATTCTGAAGCAAGAAAGCTGGAAATAGTTTCCTTCTTGGCTTACCTGCCAAAACTCAAGTTCAGGGCTCTGTTTCTCCAGCAGCACTTGATGGCATCACTCACACCTAAACCAGCTCAAGGAGTGAACTATTCCTCTCACCTCCTTCATCCCCCACTCTGCTTTAGTGTTTTTTCATCAACTATCAGAAGAGAAACACAGGACCATGAACTCAAGCCTTGGCAGGTGAAGAGCTTTTCAGCTCCCTTTTAAAAGAAAGCACACATGGTCCTGGCATATGCCTGACAGACTTTCAGTAACAGATATTTCCCCACTTTGTATCTGTAGTTGTGCCCAGCTGTGTGAAACATCAGTCTGCAGACCACTGTGGACCACTGCTTCTGAGTCCACTGCTGAAAACAGCAAGCATCACAGGTAGGAAGGAGAAACACAGCTCTTTTTCATCTCCGATAGACAAAAACGTTTGCTAATAAAAAGGCCATCTTTGCATTTCTGAGCCATGTGAAGTGCTATGGTTATAAAGCCTTGACTATTTCATAGTAGTCATTAAGAACTGGCATTGTGTATACTGTTGTTGATCATCAGGGGTTACAGAGCCCTCTGCTTCATTACCCATGCAAGATACAAGACACAGAGCAGCAATAGCACAGCTCTCCAGCCACACATATTATGGAAATTCAAATGATCTCTTCATGTTACTGAGACATCTGTTGTCACGTAACTTGCCCTGGTGGTGTTCAAAACAGCCATCAAACTCTTTGGCCTTTACTTTTATTCTTTCCCAGTCCAAGTGCTAACAGTCATGATAAATAGTGTCATGTAGCACTAGTGTGCTTGGTAGTATTACTACTAGAGGCAAGTCATCAAAAGCAGCAGGGAGATGTTAAGTATAAGTAAGTTAATGCAGATACAGAGAAAATCTGAAAGCACTTCAGACTGTAGAAAAAGTGACACTGCTTTGCTTATACACAACAGTGCTTCCCTGAGGCTCAGCAGTTGTGCTCTGGTTCCTATCTCCCTCTTCAGTCCTTAAAGGTTTATCTGAGCTTTTTTTCTTTCTCATTTAGAGTAGAGATAGGATAGTCACTCCTGGATTCATACAGCTGAGATGAATACAAAGGAGCAAGGGGCACAGCAGAGAATCTCTATTTCACAGAAATGCAGGGGAGTCATGCTAAACTAAATCGCACGGGAGAGCAGAAACTCTTCCAGATGATCACAGCTGCAAATATTAGCATGCGGTGATGCTGTGGGAGGAATGGAAAACTCAGATGGACACATCATCTGACAGATCCTTTTCATCTCTGTGAAACTGAGGTGAGGTTGAAGGAGGGGAGATAAGCAAGGGAAAAAAAGAAAAAGAAAAAAAAGGCAGAAGGGTGTGGGAGAAAAGAAAACAAAACACAACAGAAGTAAGTTGGAATGGAAAGAAATAGACATATACGGAAAAGACCCAGGTTAAAACCCCATCTATACTGGTAGATTGGAAGTCTGAATAAATACTTGGAGTCTTAGTTGCTCAGAGGCCACTATTGAAAAACTACTTTTGAACAAAAGAATATGTGTGAGCGTTACCAACAATTACAAGGGGAAATAAAATATAAAATAACAGTGTTTCTAACAAAACTGAAAAAAAGCAAATAATACTGCAAAAGAAGGGTAACTGTATTATCAAGTAATGAAACAAGTGTGGCAGATATAGAAATTATAAGCTTACATTTTAAAAGCTTGGTTCTAACTTTGAATTTTGATATAGACATTACCAAAAATGTTTCTTAAACTTTGTCTGCATAAGTTTCACTAGCAAGATAAAGGACACAATACTTAGAGAAACACAGACTATGTAAGTGACTGCTTTGTAAAATTATTCAAAATTTTCCAGTGGTAGCAACAAAACAAGTTCAAAGTATTAAGAGGTTAACAGACTAATGAGGAATGAGAGGAGATATTAATTCAATAAATGTACAACCTTTGGATACAAAAACCACTTTTATTATACTGATGTTGCTAATTGTCATAAAACTTTCCTGGGTTGCAATGGTAAACTTTATTTTTTCATATATATAATAATTTGATTGCTACTTTTTCCGCTTTCTCTATCACAAACATTACAGCCTGCAATCAACTTATAGGTGTTCCCATTATGAACTGATGAAACCTGGGAAAAAAGCCCAACAGAAACTACACTTGACTTGTGATAATATAGAGGAGATCACGTAGGTCACTCCAAAAGTAATGCCTTCTATTCACTTCCATGGAAAACTACAACGGATACAGACAGCACAATAACACTAAGTGATAGAGCAAATTGTCTGATACAAAACACTGTTTTTTTATATAGTCACCATCAGTAGCCATGAATTTTTGTAAACCATGAATAAGAGCCTGCATGCTGCACTCATAATCTGCACCAAGAGAGGTGACCCACTGTTGCCACCACAGAAACACAACACCCACTGCCTCATTGTGCCAACATCCACTGTTTTGTCTCCATAAACATTTAGCAAACATCAGTGAATGTCAATGAGTGCCATTTTTTTTCATGGAGGAACTCAATTCCACACCTTCGCTTCAGAAGCACTTTTGCGTCGGACTCCATTTTGTCAGAGTGCCCCTCTACTGACATCTGTCACATGACAACAAAATGTAATTGATTGTTAGTGGGGAGGTTCAACCTCTACTGCCATACCAACATCTGACTTTGACACTGTGGGCCAATATAATAAAACAGGAGGCATTACTTCCAGAGCAGCCCTCCTATACTGAACTGAAAGTATCCAATCATCACTACAGTGACCTGACACCACTTGACTAGCTTGGAAAAGCTGTTATCTGCAGACCTGCTGTTTGTTTGTTTTCTTCTCTAATGTTCCTTATGTTTAAGCTTCAGAGGCTGTTTGACAAGCTCTTTAATTAAATAGACCTTGCACTTGGGCTCTGTAGCAAAAGTTCAAACATCTTAAAAGGAGGAAAATGAGTACAGACAGGAGAACTACGAGAAACTCTTTAAAAGAGGTGAGAAATCAACAGAACCCATGCTTTTCTGAAATCCTCTACAGATCAGTCAACAATGGGCAATATTTAATTTTAAGAACAGTAAAATAATTTTCATCTGTGCTGGTGGTTAATATTCCACCTGCTTAGAAGGGATGTGATGCTAAGGGATTAATTGGGAAAGAAGAGAAAAGGAATGAAGAATATTATTAAGCATGTTTTCTATAGTCTCTCTCCAAATCTCTTGATGTGATCTAGATGTCAGAATGGAGTTCAAGAATTATCTAGGCTCAATAAAATAGCAGAGCAAATGAAAACAACTCACTGGACCAACAGCAACTTTGCTGTTTTGCAGAAAACAGAAAAATCATCATTAAAATATAACATCAATTTATGGGAGAAAGTAACTTGACTGGGCATATAATCAACTTTTCATTAAAAATCTTAGAACTGAGTTATTTAAGCTGCATCATGTATTTCACAGTTTGCTCAGGTCTGCATTACTTCATGGGATGCCTGGGTTTTCCTTCTGAGAGACTACTCTTATCAGCTGACTTCAGTGACTGAGAGCCTTGTTCTTGCTCAAATTTGCTTTAGACCTGCTGCACCAGAACACCAGTGGGAGTATAAACCACAATCCAACCTGGCCAACATCTGAAGAGTTAACTGAATTCTTAAAATAGGGATGATCTATGGGCAAGGAGATACACAAGCAAGGAGTCAGTAAGGCAAGAAGACAAAGAGCCATCCTAGGATTCTATGATATCATTAATTTCTGGTGTTTTTTTATTCTTATTGCTATAATTAGCAGATTTGGAACCCACAGAAGCAAGCAGAGCATCATGCTTCCATTTTCAATCTCCTTGAAACAGAAAATAATTTCTAATCACTTCAAAATTAATCAGTTTTCAGCATCAATGTTACCACTGAGAAGATGATCAGAAGACAAAGACAATCAGAGGGCAGGAGCACCTCTCCTATGAAGAATGACTGAGGGATCTGGGCTTGTCAGTCTGGAGAACAGAAGACTTTTGGGGGACCTCATTGAAGCATAGCAGTACTTAAACTGAGCTTACAAACAAGACAAAAACTGACTTTTTACACAGACAGATAGTGATAGGACAAGGGGAAATGGTTTTAAATTTAAGAGAGAGGAGATTCAGGTCAGTTGTTCAGAGAAAACTCTTTACTCAGAGGGCGGTAAGACATTGGAACATCTCATCCGACGGCTGTGGATGCCCCATCACTGGAGATGTTCAAGGCCAGCTTGGATGGTGTGTGGGCAGCCTAATGGCAGGGGGTTGAAACTGGCTGATATTCAAGGCCTCATCCAACCCAAACTATTTGATGACTCTATGATTCTGGGACCTTAATTTTTAGGATTAGTGGTTCGAGTGGTGTCCAGCAAACAAACTTTTTACATGGTATCACCTTTGGGGCCAATATCACACTCATGACTTTCCAGCTTTTTTTGTGCATTTGTTTTCTGGGGGACGTAGGTGGGGGCAGATAGCGAGGGAAGCTTTTTATTTCTCATGACAGTGAGCAGCAACAGAGAGTCTAGCAGCCAAGTCGCTGCCTACCAGCTACTGTTCATAATTTAATTTTTTTAAGAGGAACGATGGTAAAAGTGAAATTATTCTTGACATAGCTGATCACTTAAATATTCTGAGCCTCTTCTTACCTCCTTTTACTGCAGAGATAATACGTATTTTTCTATTTTAGACTAAGGGAATACAACTAGTTCATCATGAGAGAGTTAAAGGGGTGTTGAGTTGTTGCTGAAAATAAAACACTGAATCAGTACTTCCATAGGGTCAGTTTATAGCCTGTATGTTGTGGTCCTGTGCCCTGTCGTCTGCAGCTAAAAGTCGAATGCCCCAGCTGTTCATTTCTAGTGGCATAATTGTTCTAACCCTTACCTCTCAGAATAATCAGAGTTAACTTGTATACACTTAGCAGGAGGATTTTTCTAACCCAGCTCGTTTAGAGAGAACTGGGCTAGGGAGCGATTACATATGTAGTTACACTAGCAAATGGGAAGGGTGAAGTATTCTCCAGTGGGGAGCAGAGGAGAACAGCTGGCAGACTTACATCTTCACTCAGCTCAGCTGGAACCAAACCAGAGCTGGAGACCTACTCGCAGTAGTGCTGTTCTTTACAGCAAAAGTAACCTCACCAAAATTAGTCGAGTTACTAATCACATCTATAAGTAGCAGGTGCTGAATATGACCCAAAGCAGCTAATGTTGCTGACAATAATTTGCTGTCATGCAAAGACAATTGCTGTGTTGGCTGATTCCAGAGAGAAAACTTTCAGGTTCACTTACAGCTTCGGACCAAATAAACCAACTGACTTCCTCAATTATAGGTTACAGATAAATAAGCTTCTGAACTGCAGTGGTCTACATCCCCACAGTCCAGGAAGATTCCCTCTGAATTTTTATTTTTTATTTTTTGAGGTGGTGGGAAGGTTACTTCTACAAGGGAGACAAAATTTCCTCCAGAAAAATATTAATCCTACAGCCCATCTGATCAGACTGCTGACCCAATTGTCACTCAGTGATGTTTCAGTGATAGGTATCTGTTCACCAGACATTAGGTCTGGTGAGAGTCCAGAGAAAACATGCCAGGTCTTAATGTCTTTCAGCCATTACTGGCAAGGTTGTGACTCTGTCCAAATGTGAAAGGCAGTGTATCACATTACCTCTGCTGGCTTCAGGGCTCCTTCACTTCCTGCAGTCCATTAATACATACACTGAATGAAGTAATAAATACCGCATTTTTCTCTGCCGAAACTGCTTTTTAATTTGCTATTAAGAAACTCTATTATTCAAAGCAAGAGTACAAATAATCTCACCCACCTTGCAAAATTAATATACAACTAGAGAGAGGCATGCAATTTCTTTTGTTTTTTAGAATGCAGCAAACTGTGA
>PPHD01014747.1:3750-16512 GCA_002909625.1 Bambusicola thoracicus | reverse complement strand
TGGTGGGTGCTACATCACAAAAAAAGACTGGCAGAAAGGAAACTGAAGTTCAAAACAATACTGTTAAGTAACAGTGTTTTGGACAACTTTTCCAAAACCTTATTCTTCAAATGTCTGATGTTTTATGTCACAAGCATTAAACTGATGCGATAACAAAACAGTTCACATGTGACTGTAAAACTGTGGCCCCGAAAGCTCACATAGGAAAAATAAAAAGTGAGTCACATCTTGCATAAGGAACAATTACTAAGATTCAGACTGATCTATTACTTTTGATAGCAGGGCTACATAGCCAGATAAGCAACCTATCAGAAAACAAGAGTGAAAAATTCTTGTTTCAAGAAGCAATCTCTCCCCTCGTACTCCTAACTTCCCCACAAAAACAAAAAACCAACACAGTAGGTATTTATCCTGTAAAAATATATATAACTGTTTTTGCCCAAATTATGAAGCCTAAAACTTGCTGTCAGCTAAGTCAACAATTCATTTGTGCACTGAATAAAGACACAAAGCTTACTCAATTATTCATGAGCTACTCCCATTCCCTCTGAATTCCAACAATCAAGGATTTGGTCCCGTTTGTCACTAATAAATGCTAGTGAATTCTTGTCCAATATATGGAACAAAGACCTGTTCTCTACCCTTTAATACGATGGACTCAATCTTACAGTACGGCTGAGATATTTGGGATGTTTGTTATTTTTTTCTTTAACTCAGGAATTAAAAGAGACCAACTCTTGTGGCCAAGATTACTCACTGAAATATTAGATTGTGAAAAAAAATTAAAAGCCAATACTGAAATTAACCTCTTCCAAACATAAAACCTCTCTAGCATGTGAAACTATCCTATGCTTAGAAAATCAACAAATGTAAGATATGATAAACTCATGAAAAAATACTTTTTCCTTGACTTTCCCTTTCCCAAATATGAAATACACCATTTGTGAACATCTATCTGGAACATATGATGGGGAAAAAAAACAACCAGCTTTCAACTGGAATGTAGTTGCCAATAAGTAAGACAAACAGATAATTCGAAATATTCTTGGAAAAAAAAAAAAAAAAAAAAAAGCAGAATACATGTACACAGGCTTTATGAGGAATATTATGTAACAGAGCCTGTGCTCATGAAGCAGGCTGAAAAACGGCTAGCAAATGCCTTGTCTCACCCTGTAATCTATCTGTAGTATCTGAGGACACAAATAAGAAAAGACGCCAAGAGAGAAAACAGGATAATACAGTCTCTGTTCATGCTCCAGTGAAAGATCACACCACACTAGGTAAGGTATGCACATCTCCATCCCTGTTTAAATCCACCATATTATGTTCAGGCCAGTGACACTTTTGTTCAGAAAAGCTGAGTTTTCTGCTTTCTTATCTAAAAGGCTAGTGTTAGCATGACATCCCTGAATGTGTCTGATGTAAATCAGGTACTCATCTCACTAACTGCACTGTCTTGGTGACAGAAAAGTGTTTTTCAGGTTGTGTTTGATGTTAATACTTCTCCCAGTACTTGAAGGGATCTTACAAGAAGGAGGGGGACTGACTTTTTACACTGTCTGATAGTGACAGGACAAGGAGGAATGGCTTTAAACCAGAAGAGGGAAGATTCAGGTCAGATGTTAGGAAGAAATTCTTTACTAAGATGGTGAGGCACTGGCACAAGGCTGCCCAGAGAAACTGTGAATGCCCCATCCCCGGAGGTGCTCAAGGCCAGGCTGGATGGGGCCCTGGGCAGCCCGAGCTGGCGGGTGGCAGCCCTGCCTACAGCAGGGGATTGGAAACATGTGGGCTTTAAGGTCCCTTCCTAACTGAAGCCATTCTATGATTTTTTGATTCAATGAATGGTGCCGAGAAACAGCTCCACCCCTCACACCCAACAAGGGTCTGCAACAGAAAATGAGAAGTTCTCAAACCTTCCACTGCACTTATTGCGAGGCCTGATGCAGTTTGATGCCCCCCCAGGCCAGGGGCCTCCTCGTAGCCTCCTCCCCAGGCGCCTCTGGGATGGCCCCTCCCACAAAACGCAGCAAACAAATGACACTTTCTCCTTCCAGTTTGTGATTTACACACAGCCTTCCCTGGAGTGGATTTAAAGGACTGATCACTGATGTAGCATTAGACGTTCCACTAGTACATGCAATAGCTATAGCCATTTGCAAGGCAAGGAAAATTGTTTTGTACAAAGTTACACTGCATACGCATGCAGAGTTTTCACATGGGAAGTTACTATAAATAATCAGCAAATTCAAATCCTCTCCTGCTATTAACAGCAATACATTCTTTAAGGACTGTGTCGATGTTGGATGTTAACACACATTAAGTCTACAGAGCTTTATTCTTCTCTCTGCTCTTGGAGTGGGGATGTTCTGTTCTCAAATACCAGCGCTGTGCATGACAGGCACAGCAAGTGCCAGGAGCAACCCCAGTAAGCTGGAACTATTCAAGGCCTTGCCTCTAGTCTGTTTTGTAAAAGCAGCTGGAAATGTGAAACTTCTAATAACTTTCTGAGTATGTAAGTAATCACTAAAAGTAAAATGGTACACCAGACATGACCTATAAAATCATTTATCACTAACAAGAATCACACTGGAGATCCAAATGAAGAAATTTCAGATGTGTTTCAAGAATTATCTAATTATTCATGGTTCTTTAAATGGATGCCAGTTTTTCAGTGCTAAAGGACAGCAATGACCGGAACAAATCTTGTCTGTCAAATCCCCAATTACTGTAAAACAAATTCAGTGTACAACCAATAGGGTAAAAACACTGCCATGCAGAAATCCAAGCTTGTTTGCCCAGTTTAGCAAACAGTATAACCACATTAACATAGAGCTAGGCAAGCTTACTAGGTCTGATGAGAAGCAGAATCAAATTAGCACAAGTAGTATGCCATACTAATATTAATTCAACCATTAATTCATGCTAAGTCTCTAAAAAATATGTCTCATATTTTTACAAAATTCTTCCTTTAAGAAGAGTCCTACTCTAAGCAATTGGTAACTTTCTGAGTTATCATCCAAACAAAGCACTGTGCCAGGCAGCAATCTGCTGATGTTAGTCAGATTATCCTGCAACTCTGTCGAAGGTTTTATTATATTGCTCTAATAAGAGCGGTAACTCAATACACTTGAAAATCTCATTTGCACAGAGTAAATATGACGTTACCAACAGGATGCAGAGGATTATTTCAATTTGGACTGGCAAGGTTCTGTCATTCAGAGTTCTGATTCGGAAGGAAAATGTTCACTAACATAGCTTTGGATTTTAAAACATTCTAAATCCCTTTCTACACTAGAAAAGGAACTCAATGCAATGGACATTTTATATTGAGGCTGAAAAGCATGATTCACTCTCTAAGCCACATTAAAAAGGAAATAAGCTATCTGATTATTCATTACAGATGACATGCTTGGAAAATATTCCACACTAATGAACAGGAAACCCCAAACTGTAATATAGTTAAGTAACAGAAAATAACTACTATATTATGAATTTAAATTTTTGAGTGGCTGGTGGATATTCTTTCAGTACCCAGACACAGCATACAACATGCTGCACGTTTCCACAACACTCAGAAGAATTAGGTCTCCAAAGTTCTCCATTCATTGGAATTAACCATGCTTCAAATCCATGAAACAAATAGCCTCTTAGCAGTCACTCTAGAAACAGACGAAACTTTCCAACAGGGAAAGCTTCCCTACAGCAAAGTATCTTCTTACCCCCTTCAGATACTTAACATAAACATTCCTGTTATGAAAAGCTTGACCCTACACCAAAATAACCTCTGGATCTTCCCACATGGTAGTGATAAACTCTATCTACTCCCTTAAAAAAACACCTCACTGAACTCTCACAGATACTTATTGACAGCAAGTTTTATAAGTTAATTTTAGATCTTTTTAATTAAAAAATTTCACACATTTACCTTTGCTGTGCATATTATGCCCTTTCAAAAGCCTAACTCTAGATCTTCTTGCAAAGGAACTACTTCATCACCATGTTACATGCTGATGCATACCTGCCAATTCTGAGCAGGCAGTACCTGCTGTGAAGGACCACAAACCCTCTCAAGAAGTAAGATTCCTCACAGAATTTTCCTGCTATTTCTTCACGTGTAAATAAATGTCAATTAAATGAATGCTGCAGGAAGCAGGAGAGCCTCATGACTCATCATCAGGCTGGTCACAGAGCAAATGCAAGTTCCTGTTTTTGGTGGAAACATCAAGAAAGCTTATTACTGAGAACATCTAGCATCAGAAAGCAACAAAGTTCATTGAAATACACACTGGAGGGAAGTCTGAGCAAAAAATAAAATAAAATAAAATAAAATAAGGAGAAAGAAGTGTCTTGCTATAATTTAATGGCTATATTTTATTCGGAGCCCAAGGCCAAACATGATAGGATAGGTGTTATCATGAATCTGTGAGATTATATATTTTCATCACTACTACATGTAAGAAAGATGTATTTGCATATACCTCATGCAAAATAAAATCATAAATTAGATACAGTCACTACCTGGTTAAAATATCTTCAGCTAATTGGAAAAGCTCTCTCAATTCTTATTAGAAACCTGTTCTGATAAAGATGATAGGTATAGCTTCTGTTAGTAAGATGGTTAACAAAAACCGCTCAATGAACAGTTAGTGGTGGAAGTGTCTGAAGGCATACTCTGTTTTATGATTTACTGCAATCCCAACTTCACCTGCTGCTCTCTGTGAGGTCTCACAGGCACCCAATTGCTATTACAACATTTCTCTGACTGATACAGCTTCTGAAATTGGGTTCTGAATAGAAACAGCGAGGCACGAATTGCTGTACCAAATCACGGTCTGTTTCTAAACAGTGGGTTTAATTGGAGATATTATCATTATTCATACTTGTTTATACAGGAATATTTAATTTTCTCTCTGACCTTCTGCAATGATTTCAAAGGCCTGTTCCCACTGACAGCTGTGTGCTTATATAAGCTACCCTTTGGGTCACTCCAAAAGTAATGCCTCACAATTTATTTCCATAGAAACTACAACAGACACAAAGAGCACAACAACACTATTTCATAGAGCTAATTCTCAGCTACAAAACACTATTTTTCAACATAGTCACCACCATTAGCTATGCACTTTTTGCTAGCAATGAACAAGAACCTGCCTGCCCCATGCTTGTAAAAACCTGCACCAGAGAAGGTGACCCACTGTCACTACTGTTGAAATGCACCACCCACTGCCTCACATCCACAGGTTCATTGGTTGGTCTCCCTAAATGTTCAGCAAGCACCAATAGTCAACCGTTTACCATAAAACCATGACACCAATGAATGTCAATGGGAGCAATATTTTCTGCATAGAGGAATTTAATGACATTCCTTTGCTTCATCCATACTTCCATGCAAGATGCCATTGTGCCAGACTGCCCCTCTGCTGCCATCTTTCACATGGCAGCAAGTAACAGAATACTGGTGGGAAGTTTCAGCTTCTGCTGTTGTATCACCAGCATGCACCTCTGACATCCTGGAGCAACTGAATGAAATAGGAGACACTGCTTTCAGACCAGCCTTCATAGATATTTATATATTAGTGACACATATATACCCACAGGTACATCTCTGCCTTTTCAATATAGGTTTTATTTGTAGGAAAACTCACATCCAGTCACAGTGCTAAGCAATTCAAAGGATGAAAATGAGTTAGAGTGATTAGAGCCAAACTCAGCAGTTATAACTCATACATTCTCATCAATACTGTAAAGCCTTTCAAACTCACAGATATCCTTAATATTATTGAGATTTTTAAAAAGTTTATAATCTTAACTGTTAAGACAGGAAGTCAAGCAATACAAGAAATACATATGTATTAAATTCAGTACTCTTCAGAATGTGTTACATTTATTTTCTGGATGCTTTGTTAATTCCTTCCTGACATTCACGTCAGCAAAGCAGGAATGATGGAGCTGCCCGCACAGTCTGTGCTGCCAAGGAGTACAATAAGATGCTGCTTCACAGCATCAAAGAGGTTAGCTGGAGTTGTTGCCAACTGTAGCTGCCAGCATAAAAGGCCTTCATGCAAGCAGTCTACACTGCCTGCAATGGACTCAACAAAATAGTTACTGAGTCTGATGCTTGCTTGAGACAAATACGAGTCCTTAGCAAACTCATGCTCTCTCACCCTTTAGAAAGGAGTTAAAACGGTACAGGATTCCTGCTTAGCTTTTGCTACACTATGCTAACATCTAACTACCATTTATTCCCACCAGTTTAGATACAAAGGCCCCACAGTAGGCCTCATCCTGACTGACAGAATCTTTACCTAGTAACAAGAGCTAGAGATGAACTGTGCTGGAAAAGGATTCAACTGCAAGTGCTCTTCAGGCAGACAAAATGACACGTATTACAAAACATGGCAGAACTTCTTTCTAGTCAATGCTCATAGTGTCCCTGAAGTGGAAAGGAGTACAGTTGGCCCATACCTGCCTTCTTACTGCCTTTACCTGGCCCATGCAATTTCCTATGCAAAGCTGTCAGCGTTTTCCACTGTTTTCAAACCTATTTCCAGAGCATCTTAACAGCATCCCTGATATCCCCAAGCACAGAAACACAGCACTGCATATGAACCGCCAATGTCAGAGAAGTTCCACGCTCTAACCTGATCTGAGCAGCACCTTCAGATGGCAAATTCTTCTCCTGATGTGACAATTTACAGAAGGTACTGATAACAAAAAGGATAACTGAAACAGTTTATGTATAGCAATTAATAACAAAAGTTTTACGAGGCACAGGTGACAAATTAAAATGATTTTACAATTGTAGTTGTATGCATTTTGTTCTGTTCTTTTTTTCCTAATCAGAAAGGAGAAAAAATCCTCATACTATTTATATATTTCGGTAAAATGAATGGCTACAGAAAGATAACACAAAAGGTAATAAAGTCCTAAAGATTATTTCTATGTCATTATACTTTACAGCCTTTTGTTTCTCTGCTTTTAAACAAGCCCATGATATATATGTAAGTTTCCTTACCTTCAGAGATGCATCAAAATAATTGAGAAGTGATTTAGTTTCCTACATAACATATATTAAATACCTTTAGATCCAAAATCTGTACATGATTTATTTGCATGATGAGAGCATTGCATTCTGCTACATTTTGTGGAATGTTCTCCATTTCAGTCAGCTAATTCAGGTTTTTCTTGTTCTGCACTGCACTCCTAAGCCTGCACAAGGAAGTTACCCCAGAGTCCAGCCCACAAGAGCAGCTTAAAGATGAAATTCAGGAAACTTATACCTATTTTTTTAATTTAACCTCTTCTAGTATTTTCCTGATGGACAGTAGCATCACAAAGAATTTTTCTTAGTTTTTAACTGTGCTATAATGTCCATTATTATTAAATTACTTGGATGATTGATACTCTCAATTTCTAATTCTCCTGGTACCTAAACTCAATGCTGTCTGAGAAACCCTAGGCTTCTGGCCGGACTAACAAGCCAATTTTCCTCCTCTTGCAGTACAGGCAATGACATGCAGAGTCAAATTAAAACAAAAAATAAGAAGAAATCAAGACGGACATCTTATCTTACCCCAGGAGGAAATCCAGCAACATTTTCCTAACATGCAAATAACACCAACAAGGAGTTATGCAAACCCACATTCGGCAGGGCTGGGAAAGGAGCCCACAGCTCTATCGCAAGAGTCGCCCAAGCACCAAGCCCTCTGCTCAGAACAACAAAGACAGATGCACACACTTCGCTCTCCTATTCATACCTGTCACGCTGGTGCTACTGGGTCACAATGCTTGCCAGCCTCAGCAACAAAACTCAGGATTTACGGGCAACGCTTTATTGCTGCAGGGTTGTTTGGTTGTATGGTGTTGGTTATTTTTTGTTGTTGTTTTAAAGTTGGTCAGTGTCTTTTTTTTTTTTAATTGCATAACAGTACCACAGGTGAGCTTTCACGTTTATTTTTTGGTTCCTTGTGACAGTAAGTGCTATTAAATTCAGAGCTGTGCTGGATGGCCTGTGGTATGGAACAGAAAGCATCCGGATATCTTGATAGGTGCAGCGCTCAATACGGTATGTGGATTTCATTTTCCAGTGTTACATCTTGTGTTGGAATAAAACAACAACACACAGAAAACAGCTTGAAGATATGCTTCATATAAATCTATTATAATCTCCCAGAGCAAAATGAGCAGCAAGACACAGGTGGTTCACGTTGAAGTCACTAACCACGTGTCAAGCAGTATTTCAAATCAGAGCAGTGAGCACCTTTGAAGACTGGGAGACATTTGTGTCATTCTGGGATTCCCCAACTGCAACGCCTCTCTGGCATTAGTGCGAAAAGAGCAAGGGGCACACTGACGCTGCTTCCAGAGAGGATCAGATGTTTACTCCCTTGGCTAAGATCAAGCGCAATTGGGTTACAACGATAGCATATAGGGTTACCTCAAGTATCACTTTCTGTGGTTAGAAATATTATCCTAATAGTTCTTGGAGGAGGAGGAAAAGCTGTTTCGGTTTTGAACAATCATTTCAGGAATAAGATGTACAAATTCTGTAACATTTTTGTCAGCAGGCTGGTATTTGTTCAACAGTAATATTCGTAACAAAAAGCCAAGATGAAACATTCTATGTTCATAATCTATGAAACTGAGCACACATCATAAATGTATGGGTTACAAATGGAGCAGTAGAATTTTACAGTGGTGATAAGACTTCTAAACCTAACAACCAAAAGAAAAAGAAAAAAGGCTAAATGCTGACTGGTGAAAGGCAATGATGGTATCACTTAAGTAAAATTAACTGCTGAAAAGTGCACAAATTTCAAACTAACTTTGCTATTCTATTCACCAAGAGGGGGAAACGTTGACATTCATCATAAATTACTGAAGAGATACTGTTTTAATTATCACACACCATTTTCCTTACTGCCAAAACTAAAATGCCTAGGATGGTATGAAGGAAAAATGAGTTGTAAGAAATATGCATGAGCACACATGCACTCTTCTCTCAGTCTCTCTCTAAATAACGGAAACTCTATCAGGCTCAAAATACGTGTGTGATTTAAGCCTGATTCACAAAAGGAGCAGCTACAGTTTCTCAAGCTTTTTTGGGGAAGAGGAGGGAGAAGTAGTCCTTTCTCCTCTGTTTCTTCCAGTAATTGGAGCCTCAGAGAGTGCACCTTCCAAAAATACCTTTGATCAACGTTCCCGTAAATCAGGTTTGTCTAGGAGGCTGCACACTCCAAGGAGGCAAGCTTTTTTGACCCACAGCTTAATCAATGAAAGAACATGCTTAATTTGCTCTTTCTTCACATGAATCACAGCAGCTGAGTTAAATAAAATACATACATTCTAAATCTAGACTCAGGCTGTGATTCAAAAGAGCTGATAAATGTGACATGAACAGAGAATAACCTCCTTCCTGGAAGAGCACAGGTTTACTATCAGTACGTGTTCTTCGCATTTGCACAAAGGAATGCAGGCTACGAAAGGCCACCCATCTCAGAATCTACCTAAATATAACAGTGCACTACTGTAAGACATCACTTGCTTTATGAATAATGCTCTAATGCAGTCCAACCTGGGTGCAATTGATAGGCACTACCAAATGGGCAAACCACAGCCTAGCTGTAGGAAGCCAAACACACAGATTCAACTCACTTAGCTTTAACAGAGCATTAAGCCAATGGCAAATGTTAAAGATGATATACCCCAAAATTAAAAAGGTAAACGAAGCTGGATGATTACAGAAAGAGAAAGAAGGATATTTTATCAAGACACCAACAACTTCTCAGGATGACTGTCACTGTTACAATAAAGACCCAGTGCAGCTCTATCTCCAGCTCTCTTCTAGGCACAATTTCATTTGCAGGACTCAGTCTCCAGTTACATAACCAACTCGCTGCTATGCAGAAGGGAAGAAGGAATCCCAGCTATTAGAATACAAACTGCAAAATAATTAGCTGGTATCGAGAGGGGGAGAAGACTCTGCAAAGGCAGTAGAGGGAACAGCTTTGGAATTCAAACAATTGTACTGAAGCACTTGGACAGCTAAGTGGAAAAATATCTAACACATATACTGGTTCTAATACAACCCACTACGGTTCATCCCAATCTTTCTCTTTATTAGGAAACATACACAAGTTCATTTTCTTCACTTTTTCCCCCTCCTTCTATCCACACCAATTCATAACACACAACTAAGGGAGAAGGTTTGTATCACGACTTGTATAAAGGTTTGTATACATTACCTCCAGCCAAGTACAAAGGGCAAGTGCAAAACCCAAGAAAAATACCACACACAGACAGATGCACAAAGTTCCCTAGGCAGTTAGCTTCATTTCTACCAAACCATGGGAGGATTTGTATGCTCAGCAAGTCCTGACAAACTGTTCTATGGGTTATATGTGAATTCAGTATTAAATATTGCAGTAGGACCGGGACCGCCACATTAGAAAGGAGTGGTCACATGTGATAAGCATCTGCCTACACTGAAGAATGTGGCTGTGAGGAAAACAGCTTATTTGTTTTCAATGCATTCTAAATGCTCCTTGGGCATCACTACTGTAAGATACATATGTGGTCTAAATCAACAGCAAGAAGAAAAATTGGTATGTATACACATGTAAAAACAAACAGATTTTGAGTATTCTATCTACAGTATTTTTCTTTTCTGGGGCAGTCCAGAGTAACCCTCTTCACCAAGAGGTATGAAACAGTTACATCACAAGCTTTCTTATCTAAGCATGTCTACTTATTTGGTATTTATGGACTGACAACACCTGTTTGAGAAATGCTGAGAGAGAACCAAAACCAAACTCACTACCTCATGGATAATGAAACCTAGCAGAGGCTTTTGTAATATATAGTGAAGAAAACAGGAAGATACTAACCTTACTTTGTTTACTATGAATGCTTAACCCAACGTGTGCATGGAGAATTATAAATGAAATGATACAAACTAATCAGTTTTTTAAAAATGAGTATGCTAATAATAGGATGACAGTGTGCACATGGAGAGACAAGACAGACACACACAGAACAAGCACTCTCATGACTGAACAGAAGATTATGTCATTTGATATTATATAATCCATCAGAGAATGTTGCTGAAGAACAAGCAAAACTTCTCAAGAAGGAGAGGGAAAAAAAAAAAGGAACCTTATCGGACAAAGCTTTCGATTCCACAGTGAGTTTCCTTATACAGGGCCCTACCCAAGCTCCACAAGACAGGACTTCCAGTTGGCACTGGCCAGATATAAATTCCACAGAACGCTTTTAAATGTCAGAATACACACGCCTAACTAAATATTTGCTTTTGGTTCTGTGAATCTCAAGAACAAAAGGTAAACAATGATCATGGTCTTACACTGGCCACTGTGTAACATCCCAATGTTAGCTTTAGCTTTTTAGTGCTATTCACATTCTGATGCACTCGGAGGAGAAACAGCTACATACAGTTCTATGACGCTATACCCTAATTGGCTAATGACAGCCTACAATAATCAAAACAATTTCTAATGGAAGCAAAAGGTTTAGGCAATATTATCTTGCGCAGTGTCAAAGATGCATATTAGGATTTTAATAGAAAGTAAATACAGTAAACACATGCTGTTCATTTCTTTGAATTTCACCCAAAATGGAATAAACTCAATTTATTTTCAGTACAACTTCTAAAAATCTGCAATGTCACTAACAGGACACATGAGCACAATTTCTTTCTTTGGAGGCTAATATATGCATTGGGTTTCTCTCCCTAAAATCCATTCTTAAGTCTACCTACTGAAATTCCGTACTGTTTTCTTGTCTAATATGTACTATATGCTCTATTGCATTCAAAGCATCGTACTCAACTAGTGTTACTTTCTAAGAAGTTCTGATAAACCTGTCTATACAAACTTTTCAGCTACCCCAGCACTGTGAAACTAACATTTGAAAAGAATATAAAATTAACTTTTTAGTATCAGCATGAATGTAGAAAGCTGAAAGAACACCATCTTTCTCCCTCCTCTTTTCCAGAATTAAGTGTATATAAAAACTTTAATTTTGCTTATTACATGAAAGCACTACAGCTTACAGCTCATGAATTAACACAGTTTTAAAGTGATCAGTAGAGCAGAAAGCTGGATCAAAACAAAACTAGATTGTATTCAAAGCTAATGTTTGGATTTACCTGAAAATTAACATCTTCTTTCTTAAATATTAATGCTCGAACTTCATCGGGGTCTCCATTAAATATAGCTTGAACCAACGGTGGCTGTAACAAAGAGAAGTATATATTAGAATGTAAAGCCAGTTCAGTTTTTAGTGATGCATTGATACTGTGATACATAACACAAACACAAGGTGAGGACAAAATCAGACAGCCCTGGCAGCAGAATAAACTACTAGCAGTAAATAGAACTGAAAGAATTATTTTAAAAGAGGGCCTACACGAGTCTCTTTTAACAGCTGAAAAGAGAATCTCTCAATAAAATTAGGGCTATTGTAACACACTGTGAGTTCCGCACAATATAAGTAGGTAAATACCCTTTATGTTAGAAAGTGACTGAAGTGAATAGAAATGCTTTACCTTTTTTCTTTCTGAACAGAACATGCGAGAAAGCAAAGTGCATCAATCAGATAAGTATGGGAACAAATTCACGCTCACACACATTTATGACTAAATATAGCAGGATTTCTTAGTAAAAGGAAAGCAGCTGAGATATGCTAGCAAGATTTTGGTCAGTCATTTCACAAAACAATTTAAAGAAATAAAAGCAGAGA
>PPHD01014746.1:0-16512 GCA_002909625.1 Bambusicola thoracicus | reverse complement strand
AATCCTGAGCACCTCTCTGAGTTAATGAAGCCACAGACAGGAAGGAGATGGCCAGCTAGCATGGGGTGTGCTCCTTATCTATGCCTTCTCAGGAGGCTTTGCTCAATGCCAGGCCTGTATGATGGGGTAGAAAACGTGGGGCACATGGTGCTGGAGCCTCCTCACCACCCCCCAGCACAGCAATGGAAAAGCCAGGGCCAGAGATGACATCATTCTCGTTCTTTTTTTTTTTTTTCTCAGTTATTTTTGGTTGCTCTTTTGCTCAAAAAAAGGCATTTTTTTAAAAAATATATTAAACAGATACATTTTACTAAGATGTCTCTCAGCTGGAGCCACCAACAAGAAATGATCCTCCCCAAATAGATAAGCTTAAAAAAAAAAAACACCTCCCAAACCAACCAAATAAATAAATACATAAATAAAACATTTTTCTTTTATCTTTTGCTTTCCTCCTTTTGTTTCCATTTCTCTGTAAGGAAAAAGAGGCCCAGAGGTCTCCACTGGTGTCCGTAACAGCAGCGTTGTGGGGCAGATGCCAGGTCCCTGCACTTAAGGGAGCGATGCCTCAGCTCTGCCCATCGTGTGGTCCCCCAATGCCACCTGTGAGGACACAGCCACGGGAAGGGAGCAACACGAAAGCAAAGGCATCTGTAGAAACTCATCTTAAAAAGACTAAAAAGTGGGGGTGCTGCTGGAGGAATCGAGGGTGGGCACCGGGAGCCCTTGTGATGTTGGGCTGTTTGCTCCGGTGGGGCCACCAGCACATGTCCCCAAACAGAAGAAGTGGCTGTGCTGGCAATGTCCCCACTCATGGAGCCATCCTGCACTCACAGTCCCACTGGCTTGAGCCCTGCATCTTTATGGCTGGTGGCTGAGCGTACCGTGGAAGCACGCGGTTGGCATAAAGGTAAGGCCTTGATTTCATTCTTTTTGGAGTGCTTTTTAATTCATTCCTTTTTTTTTTTTCAGGGGAGTCTTTTCACCAGGCCCTCTCACTCTGTGATGTGAGCTGCCCAGCTGCTAGCTGCACAGCTTGCCCATCTCCTGTTCCACTGCGTTGGGCAGCCGTGCATTGAAGGCCCGCAGGGAGGACTGGATCCTGGCCACCTCATTGTTGGCCAGCTTGAGCCTGTGGCGAAGCAGGCAGGTGAAGAGGTCGAGGCGGGTTTTGCCGGGGGGTGACAGCCTGTTCACCCGGTCCCGGATCTCCACCAGCTGCAGCATGGCTGAAGCCTGTGATCCCTGCGTGTAGGGGTAGTCCAGCTGCAGGATAAGGTCGCGAATGGCATCCGGTTCAAAGGGCAGGCTGTAGCCAAAGACCTGCAGGCTGTTGATCTTCATGTAGCCCAGGTTCTTGGAGGGATCCGTCATCTCCAAGGGCTCGTAGTAGATGGTCTCGTTGGAGCTGTCGTCTAGAGACTTGATGCGGCTCCGCAAGTAGACGTGGACTGTTTCAAAGAAGGTCTTCCACTTGTTGCCCAAAGTGAGTGTCCAGTTTTGGCACTGGGCAGAGGCATCCACGTTAGTCCTTTCCCAGTCTGGGAAGCTGCCCTCATTGACAGGCATGAACCAGCTCTCCGAGTGGCTTCCCCCAAAGGGGTTGACGTAGATGGCCATGACGGGCTCCAGAGTGCTGTTCTTGGTGAGGCAGATCTGCAGGGAGAGGGCCAACATCACATGAACCAGGCCCGGCTTGTACTTGTTGCTTTTCAGGGTCAGGAGCATGCGCTTCCTCCAGGAGGGGTCAAACCAGCTCCCCAGGCGCATGTCGTTGCTGATGAAGATGGAGTGCACCTCGATGCGGCTGTCCCGTTTCTGCAGGAGGTACTTGAGCTCCAGGTCCTGCAGGTCCGTCTCCAGTCCCAGGTAGTGCTCTAGTGAGTCGGCCACCTCGGGGCGGCAGAAGCCCTGGGCCAGCACGTAGCCGTGGTTGCAGGTCCCGCAGCGAGTGCTGTTGTCCTCGGCACAGCTGGCACAGGCCGGCCCCTCACCCAAGGCACACGGGATGGCCCCTTGGCAGGAGGGCTGCTCCGAGGGGCACGTGCAGCTGTGGCTTTCTTCCAGGAAGGTCCCAGGCACTGTCGTCTCACCGCAGTAGAGGAGTGACTGAGCACGGCCCCACCAGTAATGAAGTGGCCTAGGGGAGAAGGAACACGGGAGGACAGTTGCTTAGGATAGAATCATTAAGGTTGGAAAAGACCACTATGATCAACTAGTCCAACCACCCCCCACCATGCCCACTGACCATGCCCCTCAGGGCTGACCCCGCTCTCCTTCCAGGTTGTTGTAGAGAGCAATAAGGTCTCCTGGACTGAACAATCCTTAAACGGTTTCAGGGCTGGAAGAAAAACCCAACTTGTGTTCATTTTTTGGGGGGTCACACAACACCGCTGGTGTCTCCCACTGAACCAATCCCTTGTTTTCCTGTTCCAGGCTTGAACCCAACCTGGGTGGCAAAGCTGTCCTCAGGCTTCCCTCCAGCAAGGTGGGAGTTTCTTGAGTCCCAGGGGAAGACAGACCACGGGACTGAGCTTCCCTGGGGCTCTGACCCGCATCATGGGGCTGTGGCGTCCTACCTCTCCTTTGGCAGTTTGAAGCGGGGTTGCCGGTGGCAGCGTTTGCTGAGGTTGAAGAGCCTCCGGATGATGTGGTGGGTTTTCCTGGAGAGCAGCTTCAGGCTGGTGCCCAGCTGCTGGTAGCGGTGTTGAATGTCCAGGTCCATGGCCCAGAAGTGGGAGATGGCTGTCCTGTTCAGGAAGCGGTCCCCTGGGAGCCTCTTCACCAGGGCCTGAAACTCCTCTGTGGGGAGACAGATACCAAGTCAATGAATCTGGTGTCATCAGTTGTTGTTTTCCATTAAAAAATACCCATGGGTTCTTTGGTCCTCGTGGCAAGACCCGTCTCATGTGCAAGCTATGAGACTACTTGTCTGGACCCTGCCCTACAGCCTCGGCCCACCCTGAGCACCCATGGATGCTCCCTGGCCACATGCGCTAACCTGACCTACTGCAAGAGGAGGGTCTGGGCAAGGAGATGCTTTTGGAGCCAGGATATAGCACCTGGCACGGTGCCTCCCATCCTCACCTGACTCCTCAAACTGGCTGTGGTGGTTGTCCCAGGCACGCTGGAGCTGGACCAAGTTGCCCTCAAGCGCCTGGATGTCGGCCTCGGGGCAGTTGCAGTGGGGGAAGGTGGGCTGGCATTGGCAGTGGCAGTCGCTCCGGCGGCACACCAGCTCCCCAACTGAGCTGCAAGCGATGTAGCTCAGGGCAGCCGCCACGAAACGCTCCCTCAGGTGATGGGGAAGCACCGTCTGCAGCCCTGCAGGTGAGAAGGAGTCCAGGGGGTTCAGCACCCCCAGCTGGACCCCCCTGGGCCCCTCCCGGACCACCTGGATGCTCACATCCATTGGCAGCAGAGCCACCTGTCTGGACTCTCCATTGATCACAGCTCCCCTTGCCAAAGGAGAAGCATCTCGCATCTCCTTTCTGCCCAACTTTGGTTTATTTATCTCTAAAGCAGCAGCCTGATCCAGCATCCCCCACCCCACGCGCATCCCTTGGTGGCCCTTCTGCCATCCCCATGGCATGGTTCCTACCTTGCAGCTGCACCTTGTTCTCCGGGCTCTGCACCAGCACCGAGCTCACCGAGTCCAGGTTGTCGTAATTGCTGCAGCCCAGCGGCCCCGTCCGTGTTTCTGTCACCTGGTTGGGACCGCAGGTGGTGAGGGACACAGGAGGGGATGCGTACCACTATGCACAGAGGGGCTGCAGACAGCTCCTAGCTAGCAAGGCAACACTGCGGCAGCTTGGAGAGGAGAAATAATTGCCTGCTAATTGGCTTGTTGACAGCCAGCAGCCCGGCCTCCAGCCTGCTGAAAAATGTGCCTTCATTAGCGCGCCCAATTTCCCATAAATAATGCGGATGTGCACACTTCTCCGGGGCTCGCCCTGCCCTGCCCTGCCTTGCTGCCATCTCTGCTGGGCTGCGCTGCCCACCCACTGTCTCCCTCTCGCTGCCCCCTCGCCTACCTTGATGGCAGCCGTGGCGATCTGGATGTGGTGCAGCCGGCGCAGCGTGCTCTCGCGGTCGATGAAGTAGGAGGCTGCCAGCTGGTGCAGTGTCTCCAGTGACACCGCTGAGCTGTTCCCGGCTCCCGACAGCTCTGCCCGGTGGCTCAGCTTGCGCTTGTCCACAAAAATGGTCAGGGACTCCTCTCCTGCGGGGACACATGCATCATGTGTCCCCTTCTTGGTCATATTTCTCCCCCAAACCCATCTTCTTTCTGCCCCCAGCTCTCACCTCCCAGCGTGGCGGCCAGCAAGAAGTGTGTCCCATATTTCTTGATGATGCTGTCGGTGACCTGCTGCAGGCTGGGCCGGCGCCCCAGCAAACGGATGTTGCGGATGAATTCGGGGGCGAGGGGCAGCGGTAAGCTGAAGAAGTCCTTCCTCTCCAAGGCCAGGTTGTTCACCTTCCAGCGTGCAAACTCCCTGCGGCAGGAAGGAGAAAAGTGACCGTCAGAGCCTGGATATGGATGGGGAAAGGGATGCCCAGGGATAAGGCTTCATCGGTCTCTAAACCACTGGTGGTAATAATGAGCTGCATGCGTCAGAGGTCTCCAGGTGGCATCGATGTCACCTCTTTCATCCTGCTGGCTTCACCCATCTTTGATCACTGTCCCCGTGGATCCAGGTAGAAATCCAGTGCCTGGGTGCTTACAGCTGTGGATGATGACAGTGTTAACTATGAAGTTGGAGGTGGAGGCGGTGGATGGGGTGAGGTTGCTGGAGGTGGTGGGCACGGCTACAGTGGGATGTGGAACTCTGGTGCTAGTCCCCACTGGAAGCTTGCGTAACTCAAAGCGGGGCAGGATCAGGCCTTTCTCATTCACTATTGGGCCCTTGTAGTGCAGAGAGCTGGCCACCAGGATGGTGAGATCATGGTGGGATGGAGGACAGTGGGATGTTCTGGCATGGGGTGATGTTTTGTATATATCCCCCTAGAGCTCCTCAGCCTGATTCCGCCTCAAACAACAGCCTCGCAAACATCATGTGGCCAATTTCAGCCTAATATTCAGCTTTTTGCTCTAATTAACACCAGGTGGTGGCTTTCCAACAGTTTAATTAGAGCTGATTAAGAGAAAAGGGAGAGGAGGAAGGAGGGAAGGTTGGACATGAGCAGCACTGGGCTGCCTCCCACAGTGGCTTCAGAGCACAAAAAATGTGATCCTGGGGTGGCGGTGGTGCTCCTTGCGGATGGTGTTGCCCTCCCAGCCTGGGGCAGAGGGAAATGTGGGATGGGGGCCTACAGTCCTTTGGTCCCCTTGATTTTATCCCATGAGAAAGGCGAGGTTATCCTTCTTGGAGGAGGAGTGATTTGGCTGCCGTCCCTGCGGGTGCTCCTTTCTGTCCCTCCAGCGTCACCAGCAGTGTCCCTGGAGCACCCCTTGGCAGCGTGCAGGGACGGGGAAAGGGGAAATGAGCTCCCTGGGGTCCTGCCTTCATAACAACACAGCCACCCCTGTACTGATGTCAGCTCACTGGTAGGATGCAGCAGGGTTTGCTCTGGTGCCATGAACTCCCCCTGGGCTGCGGGGGCTTTGCAAGGATCCCCAGCATCAGCCCTGCCCCGGTGGAATCCCAGCTAGCATGTGCTTCTCAACCTGCATTGCAAATAGGTGCTGCTTTGGGGCAAAACTTGCCTGGGGCTGCATCCTGGTGGTGGGCTGAACCAAAGACACCTCCCCAGCCTTTGCAGCTGAATGTGAACGGGATGGTGAAAGGCATGAAAACAACACATCTCCTGTTGGCAGAGCCTGGCATAGGCGCTGCATCCTGCCACAGGTCCCCTAGAGCAACCCCAGCTTCAGCCATTTGGATTCAACCAACCCCATCCCTGGGAGCCCTGCTGCTGCCTCTCACCTGTAGATCCTGTACCTGGTGGTGAAACCCTGCCGGTAGCGCTCCATGAAATCCACGTACTCCTGGGCTCGGTAGAAGGGACCCCGGTCGGTGAGGAGCCAGTCGAGGGGTGCTCGGCCAGAGGAGGAGGAGGAGGAGGAGGATGATGAGGAAGAGGGGGATGCGGGGCCAGAGACATGCTGCTCGGTGGCCACGCCGCCCGCCCCGCAGCACGCACTCAGGGCCAGGAGGGCCAGGGGCCACGGGAGCATCGGCGGGAGCCCGTCAGCACGCCGCAGGTTCTGCTGCCCCATGCTGCTGCTGCCCGGCCGGATCCTTCATTCTCTCGCCCCGCCGCGCTCCTTGGGGACGGATCCTGCCCTGCAATGGCACCGCACGACAGGTCGATCATGAGTGCGGGGCAACCTTGTGCTAGGTGACATGGGTGAAAGTTGCATGCGGTTCTAAGGTCACCAGGGGCTGGCGTGGAGAGGATGGAGAGCCATCCAAGAAAGAAGGGGACAGATTCTGTAGCATGGTCTACTGTGATAGCACAAGGAGAAATGCTTTCAAATGAAAAGAAGGGAGATTTCGATCAGACAAAAGAAAAGATGTTTTTTTTATCATGAAAGTGGTGAGGCACCGGCACGGGTTGCCCAGAGATGCAGTGTGTGCCCCATCCCTGGAGACCCCCAAGGTCAGACTGGACGGGCTCTGAGCACCTGATGGAGCTGTGGGTGTCCCTGTTCAGTGCAGAGGAGTTGGAGCAGATGGCCTTTACAAGTCCCTTCCAACTCAAATGAAGTTGGGATGTTGAAGTTGGATCTTCTTCTATGAAGATCCCAGGGAGAGCCTGGGAAGGAGTTAATGGATGTGGAGCATTTTGAAGGTGTCCATCATGACCATGCATAGCTTTTCTTGGGGTGGTTAAAAAAAGGCCTGAAGGCATGGGAAAAAGTAACTGCTCCAGCTGTAGGCATGGTGCTAGGCTTCCCTTTGCGCCATGTTAGTAGCTGAGATGGTGGATGAGTGGGTGTGCAGACAGATAGAATCATAAAGGTTGGAAAAGACCTCTAGGATCCTCCAGTCCAACCATCCACCTGCCACCAATATTGCCCACTAAGCCATGCCCCTCAGTACCACATCCATACATTTCATGAACACCTCCAGGGATGGTGACTCCACCAACTCCTTGGGCAGGCTGTGCCAGGTGGTTGGAGGGGCTTGTCTACCCTGCAGCCAGCTGGGCTGGCCACATCAGTGTATGGAGGATAACCAGCACTTATCTTGAGCCGAGACCTTACTGGTCTTGTAGCATCTTGCACTGAGCATCTTAAGACACGGGAGGTTTGCTGGAAGCAGTAGCCTGGGGTCAGAGCCTGCATTTGCTGTGCTCTGTGGGGCAGCTAGCGATAAGGAGCTGCAAGGTGCAGGGGCTGGGCCAGAGCAGGGAGAGGCATCTTGCCTCATGCAGCAAGGGCTGGTTGCCTAAAAACCTGCTTTGAACAGAGCGGAGTTCAAAGTCAGCGCAGGAACGTCAGAACTGACTCGTTCTTCATTAGCCGATGTAAATGCCGGGTATAAAAATATGGAACTGGGCCACGGAGGGGAGGGCAGCAGGGATGCAGGGAGGGCTCCCGGGCTTATCTCTGGAGCCCAGCAAAGGCTCCAGACTTCAAACGGACGGAGCTGGGGCTTACCCTGCCTGCGTGCCAGCTTCATGCCTTATCCCCAGGCTAGTAAAGAACTGGGAGAAGCCAACAGCAGCAGGCAGGCTCTGGGATGGGATGGGGGTCGATGGGAACAAGGTTTTGAGGACCCCATATTCACAGTGCTTCCAGGATATGCCCGTTATTCTCCGTAGCAGGAGCCACTCAATGCTCATCCCTGCCAAGCACGCACCAGCCCCACGCTCTCCTAAACCAGGGCTTTGGCAGATGAATCATCACACTTAAATACTCATTGTTATTATTTTCCCCCTTTTCCTCTATTTTTAAACCCTTAAGGGTGCGCTTTGATGACGTGCTCTCAGCCGGCTCCCTGGCAATTTGGAACCCAAACTGAAGTTCTTGTCGGCTGCAATAACCCCGATGGAGGTGCCAGCAGAGCACAGGTAGGCAAGGGGCTGCCGTGGGCTGCAGCACAGCCAGCAGGGCCAGGGAGGTGACCAACCCTTGTACACAGTGCTGATGTTCAGTTTGGGGACTTTTGTTCCAAGGACATTTTGCTGCTGGAATGCACTCAGAGAAGAGCAGCGAGGTTGATGAAGGGCTAGAAAACAAGCTTTATGAGAGATAGAATGTGAGGAAATGGCCTCGAGCTGTGCTATGTTGGGAGCTCCCTATGTATGGGAGGGCTGCCCAGAGCAGCGGGAGGGTCCTCATCCCTGTGGACGTGGCACTAAAGGACATAGGTCAGTGGTGGGACCTGCTGCGTCAGGTTGATGGTTGGCCTTGGTGATGCTGAAGGAACCAAGCTGATAGCAGGGACCCGCTATCCCACACCATCATTAGCCACCCTTCTCTATTGGCTCATATTGGAGGTGGGTAGGATAACATAAGTATGTAAGTGCAAATCTGCACTTGCAGAAGCAGGGGACAGCACAGCTCTTTGGTAGCACATAACCCCATTGACCTCGCTACTAGAGCTGGAAATAACTTTCTAATCACTTATCCTTGATCCAAAAGAATGGAGATTTGATGAGAAGCATCTGACTACTCATATATTTTTTTTTGATTTAGGGTTTTGCATCGCAAAAGCTGGAAAACTTCCAGCTTGCTAATTATTTTTTCCCCCCTTGTCTATAAAAACCTTAACACGAAGGAAGAGGCATTTCAGCACAAATGTCCCTGGCAGACGTGCCCAGAAGCACAGTTTATTTCCTGGCCAGCTCTACCTGGTCCTGGTGCAGCCCTCTGTGTCCCCGCTGCCTGCAGAAGACAACCCATGCATTGCTGGGATTGCCATGAGCTGCCTCTCGAAAAACAGCTTGTTGCAAAACCCCGTATGTTCTGAGGCTTCCTCCTGCCCTTAGCGCTGAGATGGCAAGAGGAGCACTTCTGCTTTTTGGTGCCTTCACCCAGAAAGCGAGGGGCAGGAGGGCATGCTGGGCTCCTTGTTAGCAGCTGGGCAAGCCGCAGGACCCGGCAGCAGCATCACCCTGCCAAGCCATGTCCTGCCTGCTTGGATGCCGCCAGCAAGGCAGCTCTGGAGCAACACGCTCCTCCACTAATCAAGCAGGGTTCGATAATTAAGACATTAGCTGATTGTCAGGGACATTAACATTGATTTCTGCCCTTTCACGCTGCAGAAACTGATCCGGCCGCCTGTATGCCGTGAAGCGTTCACAAGGGGGTTGGCTGGGGATGTGTCTGAGCCCCCAGGTAGCTGATGCTGGCAGACGGGTGACATCCTGCTCCAGCGTCCCTGGGGACAGGGCCAGCCGAGGTGCATCCATGCGGGAGCAATAGGAGAGGGCTTGCCTCGAGCTCCTGCCGATGCCTTTTAGCGGGGATGAAACTCTAACCGAGTCACCTTCTTATTAAATGTGGGAAAGATTTATCAAATTAAGGCCACTTAGAGAGGCTGGGCAGAGGCTAAGTGCCTGGAGCAGATGGGCTCAGCTGCGCGTGCCGATGCTATTTGCGGTGCTGTGGGGTCAGACCCGCTCCGTGCCCACCCAGGGCCACGCAGGACCTGAATCCCGGGCACAGGGACAGCCACTTCTGAGCCTGCTGTCCCTGCCTGAGCAGCAGTGTTGGTGATCCCCACCACGGCCCCGAGCTGATTCTTGCTAAATGACTTCAGGAAGTCACTGCCTCTCCTCCCCCCCCTCAACTCGCCCTTGAGACTGGTTTAAAAACCTGCAAGACATTATGATTTGGGTTCCTTTTATTAGCTTTTCTTAGAGCAAGGAACTTTAAGATGAGAGTAAAGGAAAATGTCAGAAAATCCCAGGACTCGGGGAGCTCAGGATTTGCATAAGACATCAAATGAGATGAAGCCCGGGCTGCGGTCGAGGGAGACGGCAGCTGCGCGTTCTGTGTCACACCAGTGCCATGTGTTGTGCCCTCTGGCTTCGCTCACCAGAGACTTCCAAATCCACGGGCAGAAACCCTCTTGAAAGAGCAACGTGCCAAATCCAGCTCCCCCAGCACGGCGGCTGCTTCCCCTGCCCGGGGCCGAGCTCCCAGCCCCGAGCATCCCCGAAGTCAGCTCCCGGGAGGAGGAGGGGGGGTGCTCACGCACACAGAGGCGTCCCCTCCTACTGTCTGAGCGAGCGCAGCGTGAAGTGGCTTCACCCGAACGGGCAGCATCAGGAGCCCACTCCCCACAAGGGGAAAACATGCGGTGTTTGTAGGGCCAGCCTCCCGCTCTCCGGGGCTCAGCAGCCCCCCGATCCCAGCCGGGGCACAGCGCAGGGGGCTGCCCGGTGCAGACCTCACGGCTGCGGACGGAGGGGGCACACTGACACCTGCCGGCAGGTCCCGCGCCTCCGGCACCACGGAGGGGGCAGCCCGGCACCCCCAGCCCGTGCCCCGGAGCTGCGTTTTGGGACCGAGCGCGGGGCTCTCGGCAAGGAGCGGGGCGGGAGGCGCAGCGATGCGCAGAGAGCTGCTGCTCTCGAGTCCGGCCGGAGTTTGGGCTCCTTTAGAAATGATGAAACCCAGCGGTGAGCGGAGCGAAGCGGGCTGCTGGCATCGGCTTACCCGCTCCTCGCTCCGCGGCACCGGGCTGGGAGCCTTCCCGTCCCGCTGAGGGCCAGCTGTTGCTCCAGATGTTCTGAGCAGGGCACACGGTTCGGCACCTTTAGCCGGCTGCCTCCCCGGAGCAGCGCAGCGGTGCACCCGCAGCTCCCGCTCTACCCAGCCGAGGGCAGCCCCGCAACCCAACGCGGGGACCAACGGCGGGACACAGCCTCCCGTCTCCCCTCGTCCTCTCCGGGACAGCTCACCCAAGGTCACCGAGCCACCCAGCGGGGCGGGGACATTTCCCACCCATCCGCACCGTCCGACGCAGCATCCCACCCCACCGGAGCATCTCCACTCCGCTCACTAGCGGAGAAGCTCCGCCATCCCGTCGGGCTTACCCCAGGCTCCGGGCGGCAGCAGCAGCGGCGGATCCCGCGTTCCGGTGGCAGCTCAGGCGTCCCGGTGCCGGCCCCGCCGCCCCATGGCGCGGCCCCGCCGGCGGGCAGCCCGCACCGGGTCCCGCCGCGCTCCGCGGCCGCCGCCACCTCCACGCTCACCCCGCCACCGCCGCCGCCGCCCTATAATATATGTGGCGGCGGCGGCCAATGAGCGGAGCCGTCTGCCTCCCCGCGCCCTCCCATTGGTGAGCGCCGTGGAGCCGCGGGGGGAGCGGGCGCGCGTGGGGATGCTCTGCGGGCACGCGTGGGGCAGCGCTCGGCCTCGGGCTTCACCCTGCGCAGAGCCCCGTGCCTAAGACCCGCTTGTAATCGTGTACCACCGCCCTCTTTCCTCCCAAGCCCCAAAAGTGGAGTTTTTCCCCCCACCCCAAAAGTGGTTTTGCCACGGAAAGGTTGAGATCCCCCTCCTAGAGCCACAGCGCGGTTTTCTCTGGGTTTTGGTTAGGGATGGATTTGGGTGAAAGCATAACCAGGTTCAGCGTGTGGGTATGACCCGGACGTGGTGCACAGCTCAGTGCTGCGCTCCCACACTCAGCCCTGTGCTCTGCCCTCTGGGTGGGATCGGGATACCCACGAGGCACTGCTCCTGGGGAGGCCCTCAGCCCCCAGCCGGGCCCTGCAGGGTGCCCCGCACAGCCCCGGCGCTGGGGAAAGCCCTCATTGGGCTCTCTGTGCCCGGGGGATGGAGGCAGCAATGGGCACGCTGGGGGTCTCCGAGGGAACCGCTGCCCCCGAAGGGAGAGTGGTGCTCTGTCCTCCATAACATCACCGTGCTCATTCTTCCCTATGTTTTCCTTATATTTTTCCTTACGTTTTGTCTTACGCTTCTCTTTACATTTTCCCTTCAGCGTTTGTCCCTATGCTTTTCCTTACACATTTTCTTACCCCTTTCCTTACATTATTTCTTATACCTTTCCTTATGTTTTTCCTTATCCCTTTCCTTATAATTTTCTTAATGTTTTCCCTACGTTTTTCTCCTATTTCCCTCATTTTTTTCCTTACAGTTCCCTTACTGCTCCTTTATAACTGCCTCGCAGTCTTACATTTCCTTGCACTTCCCTTACACACTACATATCCTACAGTTAGACTAGATGATCTCACTGGTCTTTTCCAACCCTAGCGATTCCACAACTCCACATCTTCCTTTTCCTTCCATTCCCTTTTCACCCTCCTCGCATTTCCCTTACATTCCCCTCATCCTTCCTTTCCCCTATCGTTTGCCACTACTTCTGCTCCGCTCTACGGATGGGGACACGGTGCCGCCCTTCAATCGCACCCCCCCTTCTCACCGTGGAACTGGATGGGCTTTAAGACCCTCTCCCAAACCCAAACCATCCCAGGATGCCGCTATTCCCTACGATGCCGAGAAGGGGCTGAGCGGGGCTCTCCCTCCGAGCCGCGCCGTAGCGCACCGCACCGCGCCGCACGGGGAGGTGCCGGTCCCCGCGTCCCCGCCCCTCGCCGCCGCCCGGCGCCGGAGCTGCAAGATGGCCTGGGCCGGGCTGTGCGCCCTGCTGGCCGGGTGCTGCCTGGCGGCCGGCAGCGGCCCCGCCGAGGCGGCGGCGGAGGCGGCGGCCAAGGAGCTGGAGTGCAAGCTGAAAAGCATCACGGTGTCGGCTCTGCCTTTCCTCCGGGAGAACGACTTGAGCATCATGCACGGCCCCTCGGCCGCCGAACCCAAGCTGCTCTTCTCGGTGCGCAACGATTTTCCCGGAGAGATGGTGGTGGTGGACGATCTGGAGAACACGGAGCTGCCCTACTTCGTGCTGGGTGAGCATCTCCCCGCGCGGCCCGGCCGAGGGGCTCCTCCCTGCGTTCCGCAGCCCCTCCGGGTCGGGCCCGGCCCGCTGCCCCCCCGAGGCTCTGCCCGTCGGGAGGCCGCAGCCCGCAGCGCTGCTCCGAGCGGAGCCGCCTCCCCCGGCGCGCTGCAGAGCGCTGCCAGCCGGGCATAGCGGCGGGTCCCCGCTGCGGGTCCCCGGGCAGGTAGCGCCGTGCTGCCGAGCATCGCTTCCCCACCGCCGATGGGCTCACTCTATGTATCGTTGTTACTATTACTTATATTCTCACCTCCCCCCTCCCAAGCCAGCCCTTTGCTGCTTTCTTTATGCTGGGCTCGCAGCAAGGCCTCCATCGCTTGCTTCCCCAGGACCAAGCTGATCTGTGGCATCTGCTGCAGTCTTACTTTTGTGCTGAATACCGTTTTCCCACTCTTCCTGCATGCAGCCCCCACCCCACGTGAACCCCACGGCTGCTCTCTCCGCCGTGGCTGTGCCCACCTCCCGCAGCCTTGGGTGTCCCATGCACGTCCAAATGCCCCCTTTGTCCATGTGCCATCCCAAAAGCAGTGCGCCTGCACATGGCTTTATGCTGTGATGCCGTCCTGTGTACCATCCTGTGTGCAGGGAGGGGACAGCAGTGGCTCTACCTGAGCTGTGCCCCCTGTGCTTTGTCACCTTCCTGTCTCCCCCCAACCTCCCTGCATGCACAAAACCTGCTATCCTATATCCAAGCTTGGAGCAGCGCTGGCTGCATCTCTCTGCTTCACGCAAAGGGCAGAGCCAGGCATAGGGTTGGGGATGCCATAGGAGGGTTGTGGGGACACCCCCAAAGCCATGCCCAGGGTTAGGGGGTGGCCAGAGGGGGCTGTGGGATGCGATGTCCCCATCCCCAGCATGGCCCCTCTCTGTGATGCTGCGGCGGAGGCCGGAGAGCGTTGCTGTGGCAACGGGGCCGCAGTGCAATGGATGCTGCGGGGCCGCGCACGCGTGGCATTGTGGCATTTGATGCTCTAAAAGCCACACAGGTGCTCCTCCCTTTCTGGGACCTGCTCCTGGGGGGTCAGAGCCCCATGGTTCTGGGATTGGCACGGCCCCTTTGCGAAGTGTCATTCTTATTCACCATCATGAATTTATCCGGGGGTATGCTTTGTCTCGGTTGGGTTATGTTAGGAGTTTGCCTCATTCTTACCCCATTCTGGGGTTACCCAGGGCTGTCCGTCCTCCTCAGCATCTTCAGGGTTTGGAAGGGCTGTGAGTTGGTGCTCAGCAGCCAGATGAGCTGCTGCTCCTCGCTGGTCCCTGCTCCTTCATTCCTCCCAAGGCAGAGCCATGGTGGAGGGTGGGTTGTGGGGTTGTCGCCTCTGTTTTATGGGGAGGGGATGCGCAGGGATTGCAGCTGCTCTGCACTGGGATGTGGGGATGGCAAAGTACTCGGCTCCATCCTGATTTGAATCAAGGATGCCTCAGTCATTGGCTTTCATCTCGCTTGGTGCCTGTTGCATTAGTTATGGGTTTTCCCGACTCTCACTGGTTGGTGGCCATTAGGAAATGCTAATTTGCAGCTCAGTATTCCCTTCCCGCTCACTGTCCCCTCCCAGCCTCCTAGCAGCATCAACCCACACTCTACATCCCATTACCTGACCTCACATCCATGCTGACTTTTTTGTCCCTGCGATTCCAGCTGCCGACATGTCCCATTCCTGTGAGTTTGAGGGAACTGAATGAGCTGTTTCTGCCTCCCCACTCCAACCCTAAAGGTGTTCAAGAACCATGGAGATGTGGCACTGAGGGACGTGGGCAGTGGGCATGGTGGGAGTGGGTTGCTGGTTGGACTTGATGATCTTAGTGATCTTTTCCAACCTCAGTGAGTCCATGAAGCTGTGCTGAGCTGCAATGGGACATGGCACCATGTCCTTCCATGTCCCCAGGAGTGCCCCCTCTGCCTGGGCTGTGGCAGGGAACTTCACCTGCTTTGCAGACAGACACTCTGAACTTCAGTGGCTTTAATAGATTATCCTAAACTCGGGCCTTAATACGAGCTGTCACAATTTCAAATTATCTTTCCTTTAAATCAAATAGATTCCTTTTTAAATACAAAATCAATTCTAATTTTTTAGAGGGGTGAGATTTTTCAAAGGCACCAACGAGCTGGGCATATTTAACCGCTGCAGAATATCTCCCCGAAATACCTCATCGTTTCTATTCCTTTTCGTGTCCTTCTTAGTTTTTATTCTCTGCTAAGCTGTGGATTCTGCTGGAGAATGCTCTGTGACTCCTTTGTGTGTTGGCGCCAGGGGGCACTGAGATGGGGACACGGGGTGCCAGTGTGATTGGGGTGATGGATCCTTCGGCCAACCAAAGCTCATCCTTGCTATGGCCAAAGAGCAGCAGGCAGCCCTTAGATTTCACAGCCCCTGGAGCTGCCGTCTCCACATTACCTGTCCGCTGTGTGTGTGTTGCACTGAAGGTAACGTTTCTCGATAGCTTAGAATCACGGCACTATTAAGGCTGGAAAAGACCCCTGAGATCTCCAAGTCCAACCCCAGCCCACCGTGCTCACTGCCCGCATCCTTCAGTGCCACAGCTCCACTGTTCTGTAACACCTCTAGGGATGATGACCCCACCACCTCCCTGGGCAGCCTCTGCCAAATCCTCACCACCCTTTCGGAAACTTCATTTTTGGGGAGGTGAGGGCACCCCGACCCTGCTGCCCCATCCCCATCGCACGTCCCCATAACCAGGGCACTGAGACGGGGTGCTCTGGGACCCACAGCATCGCCTCGCTGCTAACCTTGCACCTGCGAATAGGTGTAATGGTGAAATAATGGAGCAAATATTAAGAAATTCTTAAGTATCCAGAGAATAACCAAGTTAAATTATACCAGAGGAGCTCAATTGCCTTGCTTAGATTGATTGAATTACTAAATGAGCCTGACTAATGGAATGGAGTGGATATATCGGACTTTTACTCAAGATCCTGAAATAATTTCTCTAATAAGATTGTGAGCCATTAATTGAACTTGGCTTGGATCCTGGACACTGTCGCATGCACCGAGACCCGCTGCGATGATCTATGCTCCCACCCTGCTGCTGGCAGGACGTTGCCCTTAGGACCCAGCCACCCGCTGTGCCATGTGGGATGCCCTCCCCATCCTTGCTGGCCACCTCCTTTCTCCTCCGTAAGCATCTCACTGCTGTTGAACCTCCTCTCCCTGGTTCTTCGGTGCTGGCTTTGCAGGCTGGAAGCATCCTTGAGGCCACCGCCGTGCCCCGCTGCCGCCTCTGTGGCTGGGAGCATTTTGGTGGCACACCGGATGTGGAGGGATGTTGCGTTTTGTTTTATGTTTTCCTTCTTTCCAACCCACAAACACAGGGATTTCATCTCTGGGTACCCGTTGCCATGGCAACTGCGCATCCAGCCAGCTCCAGCAGCAGCGGGGCCGGGGCATCTCGCTGACCCAGAAAGCAGCGGGGGGAGCACTCTGTGATGCTCGGACCAATCCCATGGGGGGACGTGGGTTTATGGGATGGGGTGGCTGTAGGGTCTCAGTCCTCATTTTGGCTGCTGGGAATGCAGGGCACTGCTCCCATCTCCCCCAGCTGACAGCCTGGGTTCTGTGCCCCAGTGGGGATCCTGGGGCTTACTCCCATCCTTTGTGGGTGATGTTTTGGGGATGATGTT